>JAPMOQ010058830.1:1421207-1460976 GCA_026543055.1 Argiope trifasciata | reverse complement strand
TAGTATTTTGCTCTGCTAGAATTAACATGTAATCGGAACTTAATAATGAATGCTTTTATTCCCCTTCCACTGGGAATTATTTCATGAGAGTCTTAACTGTTTCATTTATTTACATGACCCAAATTGTCTTGTTTAATTAAGATAAAAAAAACATTGATTTTCGATTTAAAATAAAAATAATAAATTTTGTATTTATTACATGTGATATTTCCCTTTTTTCCATAAAATAACAATCTCCCAACTGTCGTCTTTAAGAATATAAATTCTATTTGTGGCTTTATTAAAAAAAAAAAAACTTTGTAAAAGCTGATAAAGTTACAGTTTTTTTTATATTTGTTACTGTAAGAAAGGAAAATGTTGATACTCTCCAGTGAATGTCACCATATACCAAATACTTTGGTGAAAGACCGAATATTTTATAATTTATATAAATAAAAATGAATGTTTGTCTGTATGTCTTTTATGTCTTCCTAAACCATTCATCGAATTGCCATGAAATTTGTTCAACTTATTATTTACACCTACTCGATGGTTTCTAAAATTTAAAAAAAAACATCGAATCTCAACTGCATCTATTTATTAAAGACTAGCCGCCTTTGGGGACCAGCTGGTTCGCCATGAGTAAAGCGTTCTAAAATTTTCAATTAAATCACATATTCATTAGCCTTGAAGTAATTCCGGGCATTGATTGACCTGAAATTAGTATTTTCTTTAAGATGATGGACGGAAAGTTCTAAAAGTACACCTTTTCCTAGTAATATTCTTTAATTTTATAAATCAGTCAGTTTTAACCATCGGTTATGATTCCAAAATATTAAAAAAAAATTTCGATGATGTTGCCAAAATATTAAATATGTTTTTTTAAAGAAAGCGAGAAAGGGGAAAAAAGTATTAAATTAAGGATACAGATATTGCAAACGATAACATAAATATGCCATTAAGTCGGGATTTCAATGCATATCCTGTCAAAATTCAATCAAGTTTACCGTAAATAAAGAAGATTTATTGAGTTAATGGTATAGATATTGCAAACGATTGTAGAAACCTTTGCTTTGCATTTATTTTTCAAAGAAAATATCACATTTTATATTTCTTTTATTTTATCCAGTCACGTGCTGAAAGTTGCATTTCTGTAGATTTATTTTGCGATGATATTTTTTTTATTTGAACTTCCGGCATTCTTTTATTTTATCCAGTCACGTGATAAAAACATGGTTAAAATATTTCTTTAAAAATTCATTAAAAATAGTAGTTTACGTTATAAATTAAAAAAACTGATACCATTAGAAAGCTAATTTTTTTATCTTTAAATTGATATAAAAAATCATGTTTGTGCAATAATATTTTCGGAAGTTATAGCGGAAAAACGTCGAAATTTCGCTTAAATTTTAATTAATTCAAATTCTAATTAAAAATTCGAAAAAAGGGCTCCGAGGTGCACATTCCGGACCTCCAAGGTATACATGTACCAAATTTGGTAGCTGTAGGTCCAACGGTCTGGCCTGTAGAGCGCCAACACACACACACACACACACACACACACGCACACACACACACACACATTGAGCTTTATTATAAGTATATAGATATATAGATATAGATTAATCTCTATACTTTATGCACTTAATATGAATGAAAGGATTATTTATCAAGGATTAATCTTCAAATAACTCGCCGAGAAGACAATAGATTCTGTAGAAATTCTAAATTCAAGTTAAGGTTAATGTTTTAGTACGCAAATGACATGCAAGTCATTCTCAGCGGTAACAACTTCATTACAGATTATGCGAGAAAGTTTTGGGGAGACTAATTCTAAGGGTTTAAAATTTTAATTAAATCTTAGTGTTTTTTGTACTAACTTCCGAAAATATTATATTACAAATAATTTTGTGTCATCTCAATTTTCAAAAAATTTAAATAAATAAATATTTTTAATAACATTGACGATTTTATGATATAAATATATTTTCTATGTTTAATCAATTTTTTTTAAAAAATATTTTAATCACATTTTTTTAACATTAAACTTGAGAATTCTGAACGAATATTAAACGAATCACGGGACACAATAAATAGTTTCTTTCATTACCATTCTGAAAGAAAACCAACTTTTACAATTCTTAAAGAATACAGGAATCTAATATATAGAAATGACTACTTGTTTGTTCGTATTTTACATGCTGCCGTACCGTTCATCCTATTTCGATAAAATATTGCAAGATTATTGGTTGATTACACTTAATAATATTTTTTTTTCGATGTCAGCAACGCGCCGGGTACTAGATAGTATTCTTATATATTCGGGCTATCACCGGTGTATGTCGACAATCACTGACATGCTCTAGTGAAGGTCGAAAAGAAACACCGATGTCCATGGAGAGGTGATGCCACAGTGTGAATTCATTTCCCTGATGGGAACCGAGGTCGTACAGATATCCGAAATGTGTTGACAGCTTTTATTGGAATAGAAGATTTTGGCTTTTATTAATTAGCAAACAAAAATGGTACTCTCAAGCAGCTTTACACCCGTAATCAGTTCGCAATTTGTTAAGAAAAGTTACTTTCCATAGATTAAATTCCTTCTCAATAAATGTCTGTGAGAGAAGCCGCTGTAGCTGATTCGAGAAGCGGAGGGCAAGGTTTTACGTACATGCTGTCATTTCAAAAAGAAATGCTTCCTTACTAAATGCAATCGCAAAAGCAAGGAACTCTAATGCAATTCAAAGTTCCACAACATTTAAATTGTTGGACTAAAGAAGTATAACGCTATTCACATAATTAAATTTTATACCAAAGCTTTAAATTTAATAGTTTAATTATTATACTGTATTAGTGTTATTATTGTAGTGCTGTTCTATTATTGTATTAGGGTTGAGTTTAATAGTTAAATTACAATAATTTTATTAGCTCTAATAGTTTAATTACTACAGTTTTTTAAGTTTAACTGCTATACTTTGTCCTATTTTGACATAAACATCATTCATAATATGTTTTAATAACAAAGTACGATTTTAAAATGTGAAAATATTCGGTCTTCCATCGTGGTTTTGGTATAGGTTGACTTTCACCAATGAGTGTCAGCGTTTATCATATTTCTGTCTTTCACAGTAACAGATTCACTATCAATCGATATATTTTTTCAAAATTTTATTCAAATCTTATTTTGTCATAAATTTTCTTAATGTTAACGCGATTTGATTTCCTAGATTTGGAAGAAGGCTATAGTATTGAGCCATAACTGTTAAAATGGAAAGAAACCCTGCACTCTAAATTGAAATGCCTTTTGCCTACTTCAACGATTTTTGAGCCCCAGAGCACATCCATTTATGGATGGATATGAGCATAGATCTAGAAGATTCTGACAATAAAAAGACATGAAAGAATCTTTGATTTTATTTTTCTGCTCTTTTCATTGCTAATCTTTAAAAAAGAAATCAAATTTCTTAGAAAATATATGCAGTTGATTTTCGGGAAAGATTGAAATGATAACTTAATATTGTTATATCAAAAGTGGTCAAAAGAAGTTTAAACAGCTTATATACCCCTAAATATTCCTCTTAATTTTATACTGTCAGTTACATTTTTTTTAAGATTTAGTGATCAGCCATTTGAAAATATTTTGAGTTCTAAGGAAGATCACAATAAAAAATTTAACAAAATTAAATTTTTATATATCCCCCATGCAAAAGTATCAATGCATTTTTTTCCCATTCTTTATGCACACACACAGTTTCAGTTTTGATCAACAAAATTTACAGATTTGTGCTGATTTTTAAATTTAGAGAGAATTTGCTAGAAAATTAAATGGGAATTTTTATTTTAGAAGAAATAGAAACTTTTACGTGGAAATTTATTCAGTGCATAAAAACTGTCAGAAATTATTATTTATTAAGTGGAGCATCGTTCGATTATCAATATTTTTTAAAAATTTACGACTAAAGTAGAGTGTAATTCATATTTACTGTCTGAATTTGCAATTACGATTTATAAAGCAAGAGAGACTTTAGATATTGAATATTCAATGTATCTGAACAGGAAAAGGTAACAATTTTTTCACATTTATAAGTTTACCTAAAATGCAGCGTGTTAAAGTAGTAAAGAGCTTTTGAAAATTTGATGATACTACTGTATATAACCAAGTGTAGCTGCTGTATATTTAAGTATTAATAGAGGAATGCAACTGCGTATGGTATTGAAAGTCCACTTTTGAAAAAAATTTGCAGATATTTCAATTAAAGTGTTATTCAAACTATTTTTTTAATTTAATAAAAAGTAATGAACACATGGTTATTTTTTTAACGTGGCTTTTTAGTAATGTGTTGTGATGTGTGTATATTACCTAAAATGTACAATCTAAAATTCATTCAAACGTATTAGATAATATACAAAAGTGATCTGAATCAATAAATTTGCCTTTTTATTTCGTTACAAATTTTGTACATCGATGGGTGAATTTTTGTATGTAAATATGGATGTAAGAAAAATATTTTATTAATTGTTCCGTTTGCCCCATAGAGATTATATATATTAATTAACATTTTGCAAACAACTTTCATATATTTAAAATATATTCATACATTTACCTATTTTATACACGAAAACTGTTTGTTTTTAAATGGAATATTTATCAAAAAAATCCTGTTCCTCTTTTTTAAGATTATTCAATGTTATGGTTTCATTGTGGTCCTTCTATAATTATTAAAATACTTTTAAATATCAAAAAAATTATATCATTTACAATTTTTCCATCATCACGGAACTCTTAAACGTAAAATCTTATACGAAAAACCATGGCGCATTTATCTATACTAACAATATATTTTCTTTTCTGAGCCTACAGTTAAAGAATTCAAATTATAAATATTTAATGCCAAATTTGGAACTAAATCACTCATAAAATTTCCTTTTACTAGAATTTTGTTTTAAAACTGCCCAGTAAACTGTTAATAATAATTGCCTTCACAGACACATTAATTCTGAGAATCAAATTAGCACTAGGAAATATAAATGACTAAATTTAAATTTGAAAAGTCAGTGCTAGAGATATTGTGTGAATTCCAGAATTTTAACAGATGATTATGACATTATGTAATTATTTGATGTATTAATGTTAATTATGTAATTTGTCACAAACGAAATGCATTCTCTTTAGTTGAGTGACAGTGAAACAGTAATAGAACGATTGCAATAAATTACTTTGCCTTTATATATTTGTTAATTCTACGAATTATTAACACAAAGGAATACAAACGATTAAATTTAAATGATAAAAGTTAGTATATAAGATATTTTACGAATTCCCAGAATTTTTACAATTGCTTTTTTCATTATTACATTATTTTATGCATTATTATCAATGTTTTTGAAAAAAAAAAAACATTTTTAATATCAAAATGCACTTTTTGCAATTGAATGAGATTGATACAATAATAAAACGATTGCAATAAATTATTTTGCTCTTATCAATTCTTTATACTCTTATCAATTCTAGGAATAAAATTAACACAAGGGAGTACAGTTGATTAAATCTAATACTGAAAAGTCAATGTTAGAGATGTTATAACTTCCAAAAATTTTACAATTGCTTTATACATTTTAATTTTATTTGAGGCATTAATAACAATGTTTTTGAAGAAAGTACATCTGTTACAATCAAAATACAGTCTCATCAACTGAATGACATCAAAACAATGATACATACAATAAATCAAAACAATGATAATACAACAATGAACAATAGCAATAATTTTTTTGCCCTTACACACATATTAATACTAAGAATAAAATTACTACTAAGAAATATAAAAAACTAAATTTAATTTCGAAAAATCAGAGATATTTTTTGTCCTCCAAAATTTTTACTATTTCTTTATACATTATGACATTATTTGATGCATTAATAGCAATGCAGCCTTTGTTACAATAAAAATGCACTCTCTTCAATTGAATGATATTGAAACAATATTAGAATAATTGCAATAAATTGATTTGCCTTTATACAGACATTAATTATATGAAAAAAAAATTACAAAGAAATCTAAACGACTAAATTTAATTTTGAAAAGTCAGCTTTGGCTATATATTAAGACTTCCAGAATTTTTACAAATTATATTATTTTGTACATTATGACATTATTTGATCTAAAATGTTAATTCAACTTTTTTTATAAATTTGTCGCTGATAAAGGCATTCGTTTCAAATAAATGACATTAAGCAATAGAATTATTGCAATAGTTAACGGAAATATCAAAATATATCAGAAATGAAAATGCAACTGAATCTTTGAACAAGTTCCATTTTTATTTTTCAATTATATATTTGATGTTAAAATATATTTCATTTTCAAAGAAAAGATAGGGACTCGTATAAAAAGAAATCTTTGAATTCCATGTCAAAAACAGCACATATTTCCTAGCTAATTTTTTTCTCTAATGACCCCTCCCACCCACAAAAAAAAAACAGAAATTGTCGCCCAATTTTCTTGACAATCCAGCTCCGCTGTTATTTACTATTTTCCAAGAGACTCATAATTCTGCCTCTCATTCGCAGGGCCAAATCAATCGGAGGCACCAAGAGGCCTATAGATATTTTCTGGCAAAAATTCAGCAACGATTCACAGATTTCTACCCAAAGGACAATTAGATTTCTCCGATTTTCTTTTCCTCTGACCAGCTAAAGATGTAGACGAAGGAGAAATGGAAGAAAAAAAAAACATCAAAGTAACGAGCAAGGGGCAATAAAGGGCTACAAAAATCCCGCCTGTAAATGGACCTCTATTTGTCAACCGCAGCTAGCGGTAATGGCACCTCGTCTTTTTAAAGAAAGGAAGTTGCTGCCTCCACTCCTTCCCCCTTTCCTCTCGGAAGTCACAGACCCCTCTTCTAACCCCCTGCTACCTCTCCAGAAACACTCGAGTGCCAAGTTACAAGGATTGACCATGTTTGGTCACTGTGGATTGGTTGGAGAAGATCCACTCAATCAAAAAGAAGATGGTAAAAGGAATTGTGGATTTGCTATCAGGTACTTGAAGTGGATTTTCAAGGAGGTACTTGATATTGGGTTGAAGTGGGTCGGGGAACAAAAGAGCTTCGTAGTAGTATATAAAATATAAAATATTCTAAGGCTTTTATATTTAAAAAAATCTTTATAAACTTTAGAAAGTTTTATTTTTTATTCCCACACTTTACAATATCTATCACAATTAATTTATTACTATTAATTTTACAATTGATTTGCAATATATATTACAATTAATATAAATTACAATTTATTTAGAATTTAAGCTTAGAATATATTATTACAAATTATACGAATTCGTTTGTGTTCTACGCACTAGTTTTTGTTGAATTAAATTGCACATTAGAAATTTTTGAATACATAAAGAATTATTCAAGATTTTATGTACATTTCATCTGAAGATTAAATGTAGATATCATGATTTTCTAGTATTATCTCATTTCCAATTGGTTAGTTTGTAAGATGGCTGTAGAAATGTTGCTTTTGTTTTGCTCATGTAAAAGATCAAACCCTTTTAATATTAAGTGATCGTGATTATCGTTAGTATAGTAAAAGAAACATTAAAATTGCGACTTCTACACTTTAATAAAAACATATATAGCAAAAGGAAACTGGTCTTTTCTTTTATCTGTTATTCTCATTCAAACAGAATGCCTTTATATTAAGTAATTAGCTTAGTTTTGAAAGTTAAAGGTGTTGTATTAGCTCAAGAAAATCAAGGAATTCAATGATAATAGCCGCCTTTTATGACTAGCCTCTTAGCTCAGATAATTGATTTTTAAGCTGTGAAATTATCAATATGGAATACATTTATAATTTTTTAAAAAAATAACCATAATATTTAATAGCACTGAAATACATAAAATCAGTTTCTAGCAAATTAAATAGTATATTAATAAGAAATTGAAAAAGAATTGTGGTACTGATAATTAACAAAAGTACCAATTAAATGTTTTTTTTTGATTAAATCAATTTTTAACTTCATCATAAAATTTTAAACATTTTGCAACAAATTGAATTAAGAATATAATTAAAATCTAGAAAAAAAACTGCATGAAATCAAAATTATTATCATTAAAAAATATTTTTTTAAAAAAATCTTAAATATATATAAATAGTATTTTTTGATTTAAATATTTTTATAGATATGGACATGAGCTTCAGTAAATGATTTCTATTTATGATGTGCATGTCAGGTGACTGATAAAACTATTTAATCACTCGATTATACTTTCTGTTTGAAGCTTGATTCCTTTTGTATCTTCTTTCCTATGACCGAATGGACACTTTCGTGCCAAGACGAATCCTTTCCTACTAATATTTGGTAAATTCCTATTTTAGTCCACCTCTGGCGACTTTTTCAAAATCTCGCCAATTTTTCAAAATCTTGCCAAATCGAAAGTATTTGAATTAACAGGTTAAGAAAAAAGAATTCTTACCTTTCGCCAAAAAATTCTTATTATTCGCCAAAGGTGGGCTAAAATAAGATCGACCCTAATATTTTGCTAGACTTCACAAGTTTGTAAAATGAAGTATTGAATTCAATGCAGCAATAAAAAAATCTTCATTAAAAAGTCTAAAATTCTTTATACGATATGTTTATTTTTGACTGTTGCCATTCGATGATAAATAATAAGAGCCATTTCTGTGCCATGGACGCTAATCATTTAATGTCTAGATTATTAAATAAAATATTTATTACTAATCTTTAAAGCACGAAAGCTTCTGGCATCATCAAAAATATACTTTTATCATTATTTTCAATTAAGAATTGTCAGAAGGTTATTTACTCGCATTGTTGTTTTTGAAAACACCTATTGTTTGTCTTTTTCATTGGTTGGATAAAGTGTAAAAATGTTTTGAACTGTTATTTTTGTTTAGCCATAGTTGGAACATGTATTAATATTTTTATTGTTAACTTTTCTTTTTATGTTAATTGAATTTTTTATTCTGTAATTAAAGTTTCTTTGTTATAATTAAATTAAAACAAAAATGTAGATATAAATTAAATTATTCACTCAAACATAATTCTTACAAACCATCAATTTCTTCCTTTTGGCATTCCATATCAGCAACACCATTCATGAATATTTCTGAAATAAAAAAGTTCGTATGAACATATAATTTTTTTAAAAAAATCATCATTTGTTACATTTCAGTCTGTAATTATTTTATAAGATAAATTTAGTGATGTATTGATATTTAAAATCATAACAATATATTGTGTACACGAGTATAATTACGAGTGCATGGAAATAATTAACCAATACTAACAATGAATATGATCTTTAGAAAATAATTTATTTTTAAAATATATAAATTGCAAAATAATAATAATAATAATAAATAAATAAACATTTTGTTATTTTAAACTAAAAATATTTTTCTCTTTGTTTCAATTTTTATTAAAATCTATCTGACTGAACCTATTTTAAAGTTTAGATATTTATAACTAAACACGATTCACAATAATTTTTGCTGACTTAATGCTAAACAGAAAACAGATGGTAACAAAGTGATATTTTCCACGCAACTACACATCATAAGAAATATCTAACGTTATTTCTAATCACAATTATGGCTCAAATTCTGCTGTTTACATGATTTTTAAGAAAGTTTTGTTACTCTATTTCGAGACAACTAGTTAACATCCTTGACAGAATTTTAATAAATTAAATAATTCTAAATTTCAACACCTGTGCTTAATGGCATTAAAATAACCTTACTATTTTGACAATTTGAACTGCCATATAAATACAAATTAAATTTTATATATTTAAGTAGTCAAGTGTATAAATATTAATAAAATTTATAAAATATTAATATCATCTGTTATAAAGATTTAATTTGCTAGTATTAATTTCTATATACAATGAAGTTTTTTTACATGTAATAGAAGGATATGATAGTTTTAATTTTAGAATAATTTATAAGCTCTTTCCTGACTCAATAAATCGATTTTGTGTTTTTGTCTTTATATAAAATCTCTCTTGCTGTTCCCAAATGAAACAAAATAATATCTTGTGACCGTAAATAAGATTCGTAATAGTCTGAGAAATGCATAATTAATAATTTTCATAATTACGTGAAGCAGCACTTTTTTCAAAAAAGGTGGGATAATAAACAAGAAAGATAATACGCAAAACCTAAAATAATTAATAAATTGTAAGTGATTTAAAATGTAAAAAGTCGAATAATAGTAAGAAGCAAACGATTGTATTGACAAATCTGATTCTGTTGAGTCACAAGAGGTACATCGAAATATCTAGTGGTCAAATTAATTCAAATACTTACACTTTTCATGTTCCATCAAATATTAATTCGATATGATTGATTTTGATAAGCACAATTTTTTGCTATAACTAAAAAAATACTTAACTTTTTGTATAAATAAAAGAAGTTCTTTGAATAGTAAAGTGTGAGCTAATTGTAGGAATTGAATAAACAACTAATTTTCATTGCAATTTGATTCTCCCTGTAAATTCTTCCCTCTTATTAACAAGTCTTACATTAGAAGGTAAAAGATTTATTTGAATGCATTTTAAGATTATTCGGGCATTTATGGAATCGGTTCCAAACTTTAGTTCAGTTTAGAAAACTTCAAAGCCATGTGATTCAAACGAATCGAGTTTACTCAGAATTAAAGCCCTAGAAGAGTAGGAAAACATGCTTTAAACAGTTTCAATGCATTGGTCTCAGAATCAATGCTCTACACATTTAATCTAGAATAACTCTTCCATTAATGTTTGGAAGGTTAGAAAGTGCAAATAACTTCGCATTTGATGAGGTTAAACACTGAAATTTCTGGTCTCATAGTTATTTAATTATTCGCTGAAGAATTGTGAATATGCATAGAAAGATTATGTAAAGCACGTAGAAATTCGGGCATCAAATAATTTTGTGAAAGTTTATTTACAGAAATATAATATAAAATGAAATTTGGATATAATTGTGTAATTTTATTGTAATCGATATTTGGTACAAAATGGTTCTGATTATAATTGCAATTTCAGGCAGTTTTAAAAGAGTATATATATATAATTAAATAATATTGTTCATTGACATAAGGAATATAATGATAATTTAATTTAGATTTATGTATGTCGTGAATTAGATTTGCAATGATTTCCTCTGTCTATATTAGAATTTTAAATTCTTTCACGTTATATTTTTATAATTTTAATTCTTCAATTAAATATTTCAGGAAATTAAATAAATATTTATATATTTAATTAATATTTTTATTTTTATATTATTTTTTTATATTGATTCAATATTTTTTTATAATTTTTATACTTAAATTTTGACTTTTCGAAACCTTTTTTTATTATACAACTTTTTTATTACGTGAGATATATTTATTCATCTAGTGCAAATTTTGTTTGTCTATTTTCATTTTTCATCCATTTGTTTTTATTTTTACATATGCATGTAATTTTGTTTAACAGCTTAAAATTTTTCACCTATTTCCCATTTATGAATTTGGATATTTATTTCAATGACATATTCATTGTTTAGTTAAATTCATTTTAATTTATTACGATGTTATGGGCATCTAAACAGCCTGTATGAGCTCAAATTTTTCTTACACTTCTTTTTTTACATCTTGAATCAATAAATCAATGTTGTTAAGGAAATTTCTCAATTGGTATCTATGCATGGATTCCAATAAGCAAAAAAAGTGAGGCTCTGCTCAAACAGAAAACATAGAGACAAGGATATAAAACTTTGGCCATGATAGAATAAAAAAATACCAAAATATGCGAGCACAAATAGACAGCAAATCTCTAATTAAAAATCAATTCAATAACAATGCTCGGATCTCAAACTTGCGATACAATCAGTCCGAGAAAAGAGAATGAATCCTCTTGAGAGTGTCTTTTCCCTGTAAAATTACAAATATACAGAAATACGGAATTTTTCAGATAAATCTAGATCCTAATAAAGATAACGTCATAATTCTTGTATTTTCCAGAAGCCTTATTTTTTCTCCAAATAATCATCATGTTTAAAGAGTCATTCTATTTAATCCATCAAACTTCAAATTATCTGTCAATATATCTTTTCAATGATGAGACTACCATCACAGGAAAACAATAGAACCTTTTTGTAATATCATCGTATTTCGTTTGAAAGAAGTATTTCCGTTTTATTTATTTTTATACTTTCGAGCATTTGTCTTATTACACACACACACGAGCAACATTAAAAAATTAATTCAGTTTAAATTAACACATACATGCACACTAGCAAACACACAAGCAAGCGCGCACAATACACACACACATGCGCGTGCGTGCGTGTGTGTGTGTGTGTGTGTGTGTGTAATTTAAACTGAATTAATTTTCTAATATTCAGTTTAACTTTGCTCATATCAAAGTCATTCTAAAATGTTATTTCCTCGTGAAATTCCACTTTTTCTATTTAATTAATTCACCTGAAGCTTTGTAAAAATGCTTAGGTCAGTGGTTCCCACACTCCGAGTTAAGGAATTAAAAAAATGTCAGCCAAGGAAATTCCTTCTAAAAGATCCCTATGATTCCCTTGCCTAATTTGATACGTATAAGAAATCCCTATCAGAATCTCACAGTATAAGAACAATGGGAAAAATATTTTCTTTTCCTCTAAGTTTTTCCCCAATTGTCCCTTGTGTCGTCCTGTGTTGGTGTCCTCATCGCAGCTGTTTGCATATACATATACAGGGTGTTGCCTTATTTTTCTGATAAATTCAGAGGGGTGTAAGTATGCATTAAGTGGATAAAGAATCACCATACAATACCATTTTATTTCATTAATGCTACGGAAGCTCTGTAAAATTGCTGTCATCAATGGGTTCCCATACACAGAGTGAGGAGATAAAAATTGAAAAGCTAAGCCAATTCTCTTAAAAAGATCCCTATAAATTCCCTTGCCTGAGTCGACACGTGTAGAGCAATCCCTGTCCAAATGTCTTAGAATAAAAGAGTTGGGGAAACCATTCCCCCCCCCCCTCTTTTGTAAGCTGTTTCGCTCTTGTGCAGCGCTGTGAGCAGAAGTGATTTCTCCACGTTTCTTCGTACATAAATTATGCTTTCCGGGATGAAAAAAAAACCAAAATTATGTGTATATATATATATATATATATATAATGGAAATATGGTAGTTATTATTTCTTCCATGACTGGCCTTTCTGTTTTATTCGTGTTTGATTATTTCATAATTAATTGTGATTCTGGATTCTTCCCTTGACGTTTTCATTTCCATTATATTTTCCAATTACACTTTCATTACTTCCTTCATTCTTCTCTTTCTTATCAAAGCAGATCGAAGGCGCAACGGTTAAAACTTGATTGTTTTCACTATCCAAACTATTGAAAATGGCATCTCTTCAGCAAAAGACACCTATAAGCTTAACTAACTAATTGCAGTTTGTAGTTAATTGTCGATTATCTTGAATATTTAGAACAATCGTCCGGGCTAAGCCTCAGTTACTCGAACTATTCAGACTTGAATCGAATCACTAGGGAAAAATTTGCAATTTAAAGTTGTTAACCCATACATAAATCATCAGATAAGAGTTTCCTCTTTGTCAAAGAAGTAGCGAAGCAAGTCTGCCAAATAAAATCATGTTTAATATTAAAAATACATTAATTTTAATAGTGAATCGTATTGCTGAATGAAAAAATACGGTTAAATATTTTTCAATATAATTATAGAGCAGATATTTGATTCTTTTTTCTTTCAATCCTCAAAGATCAGTGAAGAATAATCTTCGATAAGAGGGGAGTTCAAATGAAAAGATACGAATTGTTATAATAACGTAACCGTTTACATATTGGCCTATGTCGCTATGTCGCATGTACAGAAAAGAGCAAAGGCTCTTATAAAGAGCGACGCTCAATTCATATGGCATTTCATGAGAAGATAGGATTCCTTGAGCACAGAAGAACCATCCACTTTGATATGTACTGTTAGTTACACCGCAGACTATACCGGTTCATCAAAAACAAAAGACCGGGGCTACTCACGGAAGGTGTGGTTCTGCTTTATGATAATGTGGGTCCACACGTTTCCAGGATCACACTCACGGAACTGCCAATTTCAAGTTAGAGCAGCTCGATCATCTGCCTACAGCCAGGACCTGTCTTCTTATGATTTTCATGGGTTTGGTCCTCTGTAAAAACATCTGAAAGGAAAACGCTTCAACTCGGATGGCGAACTCAAGGATCTGGGATGGACCGAGTCTCATCAAGGCCTCAGGAACTCTTAGAACGAGGAATCATTCGACTCTTTAATGAATGGGATCGTTGGGCTCAGCCCTATAGTGTAAATCTTGAATAAAGTCTTCAATTATACCCAAAGTGTCATTTCATATCTTTTCATTTGAACACCCCTTGTAGAAAATAATGCTTATTAATGTCCAATAACTATTAATAATGAGGTATATTCTCTTATGTCATTTCAGAATCCAAAATGCAATGCCGTAGAGAGAGAATTCAAATTTTCCTTTAAGTAAAATCTATTAATTTTTGTTTTAAAAAAAACTGTCATCAAACTATGTTTTAATCTTTTGTTTATAATCTTGTCTTTCAGGAGTTTCCCTCACCCTCTTTCATTTTTATAATTTCACTGCTCACAACGTCTTCACCAACGACTGCAAGGAAAGTAATATTTATGAAATTTGTTTTTTTTAAATATATTTTTTGGTATTTTCACTCTGAATTTTCCTTTCATGTAAGCTTTAGCGATTCTGTATGCATTGAGAATAGCGAACGCTTCCACCACTGCACATCTTGTATACGATACGATATCAAGAAAAATGATAATTTTTCTTCTTGTTTGGTTGTAGTTAAAAGAAAGATACCGATTTCAAAACACAGCTGTTGAAATATCTCACATGTAATCTGAAAATTTATAAATTTTCAGCAATAAAGAAATATCATTAGGGAAAGTAATGTCGATACTTGTTCATGTTTATGTCTTTGCATAAATCGCTAAAAAGTATAAAAGTCGCCAAGTTGGCTATTGGCACCATGGCATTAGCGACCTTGGCATAATCTGAAAATCGTTAAATAAGATTACAACTGTAACTATTTTGGCAAAATCTTTTGAATATAAGGAAACTTGGTAATCTTGTTGTCATCTGAAAATTGCGAAATAAATCCATAATGGATTGCCACAATCATCTGAAAATCGCCAAGTAAGCCTTGGGGTTGAAAAAATAAATAAGCCCTTTAATTTTCAAGTTATATTATTGTTAAATTTTTAGTCTATACATTATGTATCCATAATTAGAAAAATATTGATTATCTTTGTATTGAAGGTAGCTTGAAGTACATAATTTGTTTGTTAGTAATTTTATTTTAACAATAATTACAATATCTAATTAATGCAAGCTTATAAAAGTTTTTTTTTGTTCCATTTACCAAATATGCATATTAAAAGCTTAAGAAAGTAGTATGTTTTCTTACTGGACATACAAAACTGAAATATTTGTTGACATGCACAACCAATTTGTCAAATAAGAATTACGTCATGTTCCACCAAATGTAGCAACTGCAGCAGTATGTATATAATTCGTTAAATCATTCTAGTGTAAATTCTAAAAGATATATAATTTCATACGATGATAAATTAGCATTTCTTTGGTGCAAAAAGTCTACTTTTTGTAGCAAAGAAATGCTAAGTTATTTCATTATAAATATGCTTCATACGAATAAGCGCTTTCAAAAAAGAAAAATGAATAAACTGGAAACAATTTGACTACTTTCTATTTACATTTTAATGCAGAAACTTTTCCAGAAATCGGTTTCTATTAAACTAGCTAAAAATTCTTAGATGGAATTTTTTTTTCTTGATTATTGGACCGGAATCCATTTATCTTTCGCCATAAAAAATAATTTTTCAGTCTGTTGATTTTCGTCCAAATGTTTGAGATCGGCCACATAATTAATTATAAAATCCTTCAGCTGTAAATGGTATATTTATAATTAAATATGAAATATTTAACATTTTTTATACTACAAATACCAAAAAAGTTGCTATATTATCAAGAAAATTTTACTGAGAATAAATATATTCATAATCTAGAAAATGTATGAATCATTTTGCATTTTGTAGCTTATACCACTGCATTCATTGCATTTGGCATTTTTCTAATTTTCTACTTATATATACATCCAGTTATAATACAAAAAAGCGCTCCAGTGATTATAAATGTAGATACTGTACGTTTTCGGCCATTGTTTCATTCTGAAAATTGTAAGTTTGTAACGTAATTGTAATTGTAAAATTGTAACGCTCATTGTAAGAATAGCAAAAATATCAAAAAATATTTATAAAAAGCATACGTCAGGCTGAAACCTACTTACTTTATTAATTATAGAAATATAAACTTCAGAGATGTTTTCAAACTTAATTCTTATTTCTCAGCACTCAGATACGGAAAAAACATCAGAATATTAAATATTCTATAAAACAGTAAATGGTTTAAATTTCATGCACCACAATGAAAATTTCAGATGTCCTTAAAGATATCTTAAAATTTAATTTCATATAAACTAGATAATTTTATTGTAAAAACAAAAAAAAATGATTAAAAAATCAGTTTTGTGAAGAAGTATACATATTTTTTAATTTGCAGCGAAAAAAAACTAACTCTAAAATACTGCTTAATTTTTGTAAATTGAAGTCCTAATTAAAATTTGAAATCAATCGCTTAGAAGTATTCGTGTAGGTTAAATCTAGATCTACTGAAGTTTGATAAATCTAAGTTTAGTTATCTGACTTATAAAGGGACAGAAAAATCAAACACACACTATATTATTAATAGTAAACATTTTATTTGGTAAAGATATTAGTCATTTTATACTATTAGTAGAGATAATGGGTGTTGCAATAATATCTTTGGCAAAAGTGAAATGAAACACTTTCTTCCTTGTGTGATAATAAAAAAAAAGGATTGCACAATAAATCATGAATCAAATGAGATAAGGTAACTTTGAATAACGTATTAAGAATAAATTTCTCATGAACTAAATGAATAATCAGTATTCAGTCGCAATTTTATCAATCTACCGAAACATACTGCTGTGCAAGCATAACTTTAAATTGTTCTTTCAATGGGTATAGTATGATGTAATATATTTTTTGGTGGTGATTGATACCATCGGCAAATGTCTGGTCGTTTTCTCTTTGGGTATCAAATTTATCATTTATAATTTAAAGATAATTATAACTTTATCATGATGACTTCAGTTTCAAATCATCCAAGCTCTAATTAAATTGCTCCCATCAGAATATAAAAGTTTTAATATTTTTAAGAATAGTTCTAATTCTTTTTAAAAATTCAAATACATTTCAAAACATATTGATTACGTAATCGTAAAATTTTGAATTGTTTTATGTTTGTGTGATCAATGGAATTCATCTGGGGGATTTCCAATATTATAAACTACAGAATTTATTATCAAAACTATGCATATGATATTTGTTACTTCTTGATCTCAAAATGCTTTAAACAACAAATATCTCGGGCGCGTTTAATTAATTTCATTTCACTTCTACAAAAGAATCATTATTCATCCCCATTCCGGCAGTCTTTCCTTCATGCTTCAAGAACACCTGTTACAACCATATGACAAAACGACTTTAAACCCGTTTTAATAAATGTATTCAAAACGTTCCAAAATCCCGAAAGACGTTTCCAAGTAAGTCCAGCAGCGGCACAAAATGGCGTCTGTTCCTCTAGCTCTGAATCTTTTACTTAGAGGGTGGAAGAGGGTACAGAATGCCAAAGGTTTGGGGGGGGGGGCTATGCCGCCCGTCTGATATACGAGTGCCGAGAAGGGAGTGCTCTACAAATCTGATCCGATGGCCAACCCACGCCACGTTGCCTTGAACTGGGGTGGACGAGAAGGGTGGTGCAGTTGATTACGAGAATGGTCTTTCGGGGTCGTCCGCCGATCGTTTGGCTCCAGAATGGGGTTGTATTTTCTCAGTTGCGCGTGGCAATGGCTCTCCCTGATATTGCCCGCTAGTTTAACGTTTTTCACCCAACCAGAGGGGATACCGCGTGCACCGGAGAGTAATGGGAATTTGCAGCCGACAGTGTTAACAGAGGAATTTTAAGAACGTTTTACGTTCTCTGTAAAGCAGCAGACGGTTTTAAATCGTCGATATACAGGGGGAGGGGGTTATGGGAAGCTCCTTGGATGGTTTTAGTTTAGGAAAAGGTGTCGTTAAAAAGGAGAAACAGAATTTTCTGCGAGTCCAGGTAATATGGAAGATTATGATGACCTCGGGATGGTTTCGAATGTGGGAATGAAAGTGCAATTCAGAAGTCATATTTTGTACCTTATGTGAAAAATTATGGGTTTTCTAAGGGTTTGTGTTTGTGTTGGAAAGTTCTTTATGTGTCTGTGTCCGTGCTTTATGTCAGTTATTATTTTTAGAGACACTATTGCCTTTTCATCTTTGTAATAACTAAAGAAAAGTTAAAGTTTTAAAACTGAGTAAATGTTGAGCTTTCATTCTGGTTTTTTTTCCCATTGTGATTGTTTTTTGTTTGATTTGATTTCAGTGATAGAAAAATCATTTCTCATTCTCGACTGGAGAGTTATTGCAATTGTAGTTCGATTTTAAGTAATTGCTTTTAATGGACAAATAAATGGTAGTGAATAGTTAGGAAACTCGAACTCCTGAGTTTGATCTTAATGAAATTTTTCCCTGCAGATTTTGGTTTTTTGCAAAGATGTATCTCTTATCCGATGTGTAGCAGTTTAATTGTTGTGAAACCAAAATTGTCTCTTCATTTGTTATAATCATAAATTAGTTTCTCTGACCCTCAAGACACACGTAAGAAGCTGAATGTTTGGAATGCCGAGGTAGCAACGCCGGTGAGAACTGTAGTTGAGTCCTAAAGACCATCACCGATTAAGGTACAACCTTTCGGTTGGGAAGTACGTCCCACCCTCAATCGGGGATAGCCAACCCCGAGCATTTCTGTACTCACCAGAGGGCCTGGAAACAACCACCATACCGGAAGCTTCTTATCCCTATAACTGAGATACCCCCCCCCCTGGTGGGATATAATGATGATTGGATAGAAAGATTAGATTTGATTTTTTAAGAAGGACTCTATTGCGAACATAGCTTAACAATTATGTTTGGGAATAATATATTTTGAAAATAAAAATCTGAAATTTTACTTTTTACTTCCTCGCATACATAAAAATTAAGTTGGATAAGTCACGAAATTTTGTGTCCAATATTTCGGTGAACCTTCAAACTGTAGATCTGTCTGCGACAGAAAAAAAAAACTATTTTAGAGTAATATCTGCCGATTTTAGATTTTAGAACAGTATCTGACTATTTTAGAGTAATATCTGCCGATTAAAACTATTTTAGAACAATATATATTTATATACAAAGAATACTCTCTTGAATTAGGATGGAAATGTGATAATTAAAAAATGAGTTAAGGGATACCAGTTGAATACTGAAATGGAAAATAAGTATCACATAATTAACTTTTCGATACCTATTTGTTCATTTTGGCGCATTCAATAAGAAAAATGAAAGACGCCAAAACTAGAGGTTTTAAATTTTGCATCTGTCAGAATTATAGATTCTTATCAAATTTCAAGATATATTTGTCATTTTGATAACTGTTTAACTTCATGGTATGTTCCAAAGAATGCAGGGTTGCTTGCTCTTGAAATGAAAAATCAACAGAAACGTAGAAGGCAAGAATAGATAGCTATTGCTGACCGCAAGTGCTGTAAATAAAATAAGTGACGACAATCGAATAAATTTGAATTAAAATTGCCCGATTCACATTTAATAAAAATCATTTAAAATGCTATGAGTGAATAAGAGCATTGTAAAATATAGAATATTTGAGATTCAACTGGTTGAGCAAATACTTTGTATACAATTGGAATACAAATATTCAGTATATTATATAGGTAAACTCTGAATAAAAATTCTTATATTCTTAATTTGTATAAATATTTTGTATGCATATTTTTCCTTCATGTGTTTAATAACCACTTCTAGCCAACATCCTGACATAGGGATAACCTTGTTCTTCTCTTGTGTTCTATCCATGAGATGCGTGAATGAGTCCCCCTTCTCCCCTTAAAAAGGGGTTGTGCAAGTGAATGTGTATATCATCTTCGTCTGCGCTTGAAGTCATACTTCTGCTTTCGGACGCTCTTGGGTCTTTACCCTCAGAAGCCACTGCATCCTCTTTCTGTATTAACACGGACACATCATCATCAAACTGACTAGTAAAATTTACAACTTTTTATTTTTTTCACTCCCTTCACTCATGAATTTGTTAATGCTTATTAGATCAAGTATAATTAGATCCATCGTCAGAATGAATGTTGGAATGTGGAAAGTTATTATTGAACGAACAAACTCAGATATCCAAACTCAGGGAACTAGAGTTCCCTGAGTTTGAATCCAGCGGTACAAAATTTCTTCTGGAGTCTAATAGAAACGCATTCAGAACTTGAAAATCCCGAAAAACGCAAGTAGTTATCGAGATAATGTTAAAACGACAAAAGTAAAATTTCTCGTCCTTGGGTATATAACATTGAAGGGATTGCGCAATCAGCAAGAAAATTATGTCGGGGCACCATTATGTTTGAACTCTCCCCTCTTTTCATTGCAGCCCACACAATTTAAAGCATTTCCTGGAGAATTTATCACAGCAAGATAAATCACACTTCTCTCTTCAAGCATTCAAACAGTAAATGTAAGTCCAAGAAGTAGTCAGGAATTATTCTTGCATATGTCCTAACACTTCAACTGGCTTGATATTCCCACTGTACAATGGTATAGAGGGAAGTTCTACAAATCTGCCCACATTATATATTGTCTCTGTGTGTGGATTGTGTGCAGAGACAGTGACTTCTGAGCATACCACCTGCGGATATTTTTCATTACTTTTATCCTCTTACCGTGTTTTATGAGTTGATTTCCCCTTGCCTTTGTTTTTATTTTTATTTTACTTGTTACTTACGAAGAACCTTTTGTCCTTTATTAGAAGGACATCTTTTATATATTAAATGCTACTACTCTCTTTTATGCACCGAATCACCATTAATTAATTTTAAACATTACTTGGTTACTAAAAATTATATTATGCCATTTTATTTGCTTGTCATATTCCACGTGAAGGCATATGAATTTTATTTCTATTTACTAATTGAAATTCGATTAATTCTTTTTATATGATAATAACTGATATTTAAAATTTATCTTCGTAAAACGTAAAGTTCATAGATAATACATGATACATTTTTTTTTTTACTTTATTCTTTAACATTCATTCGATATAGTTCTTAGAATAGGTTTATCACAAAGAATAACAAATATTTTAATATAAGTTATTTGAAAATACTTTTATTAAAAAAACCATTAATGGATGCAAGAGATTGAAATTGCGATATGGAATTTTCAGTTCGAAAACAGAGGAAAAATTCGAATCTTGTTACTAACAGACAGCTAGAATTATTTCTAAAAAGACTTTTAAACTGCCTTATATAACACAGGGGCACATATTTTGGCTTTGCCTCATGAACCTCACTAAAGTATAAGTAAAAAATATATTCAAATAATCCCCTGAAGTTGAGACCTAAGAGATACACCTTTTTTTACAGAAATAAAACTATCTTCAACAATTATCGGACACCATGCAACCAACTATTTTTGTACCAAAAGTCAGATCAGTCACGGAAAAAATCCCAAGGGGGGCACTTGAAAAAGTCTTCAAGCCGGATTCTTATTTTATTTTTCATACTATTTTTATTCCTTTTTTACTTTTATTAACTTGGTATTTATTACTATTTAGGCTAGGTTCATCCATGTTTTAGTAGTAACTGCATTAGCGCTCTCTAAATATAATGGTGCTGTTTTGGTTTGATTCAGAAATAATTTCAGTTTTTTTAGATTGTTTCAGAAATAGTTTTTAACTAAAATCTCATAATGCTTAAATTTTTGATTATTTCTTATATATATATAATCAAATTATTATGACCACCGCCTTAATGTATTGTTAAACCACTCTTTGCCCTTCATGCTATATAAATGTTTAAGTAAAGATGAGGTAATTTTGAACCTTAATTAGAAAATGCGAAGACGATATCTGAATATTTTTTCGAATCCCCCCCCCCTCCAAATGCCAGCATTTTTTCATTCTACGAGATTTATATATAACCTGATGAAAGGACATTGACATGCTTCTATCATTTTTAAAAATTTACAAAGGAAGATTCACTATTATGTTCTTCTTTCAAAGCGTTTATTCAAAAAACTTTTTCTAATCAGTAGTATCTTCGGGTGCTTCCCCAATTCCCAAAGTTTTTAATATCTAATGAATACACTGCTTTGGAATTAGGGAATAGTAACATTTCTTTCCATAGATCCCATTCTCATCGCATTCCAATCAATCTATTTTAACTTAAGAAAACATATATATTAGACCTTTGACCTAATGTCGGAAGTTCTATATTCTTTATTTCTTTGATGACAGTCATTGTATTTACAGTCACTGTATTTGTAATCACTGGGTTTGTTTACATTTCTTAAAGCTGTTTCAAGCAAGTTGGTTATCGATTTGTTGTTTTGACGACTATTTAAAAGATACCGTTTGTCTAAAAGTCAATCTAAAAGAGCCAAACCAATTATAGTTTATCTACACTACAGGTCATTCGGACGATTTTCTCATGAAAGTTATACCCATGTACATGGTTCAAATAAAATACCTGGAATGCAATGTTATTTGCTGAAAGGAGGTAAGTTTTTTCCCCTTTTGTATTATATTATCTCAAGATATTACCACCATATGTACCATTTTCCTAAAACATAAAAGAAATTAAAATTTTTATATTCCTTACGCATACATTTGGACAATGAAAATTTTTGAGATAATTCAAAAATGTTAATAGAGTTGATTTCTTGGTAGAAATATAAGTATAGCATTAAGTTAAAATGTTTCAGAAAATTAAAATCAATTTCCAGAAGTATTTCTATTTAGTGCGAAGATAAATGCACACTTTATATGCAGAAAAAAAATCTTTTATTTGCTATGCATATTTAGAAAACAGTAATGGATTTAGTCAATTCGGCATTGTCATTGTGAAGATTACTAAAATTATTGAATCTTACATAATCATTTTTATTCCAAGATTTGTTAAAAATTACAGCTACTGTTCGTTCTGACATAGCACTTACAGATATTAGCACTTTCTGACAGTTCTCCATGTAGTGGTATAAAAAGAAAGGGAAGGAATTATCAAGCCTACTAATTCTATAAATAATAAGTATTCATTTTATTGCTAAATGTAAAAATAGGCTTCTTTTAAATTTCATTTCTTTTACTTTTTCGTATTCGTAATATAGAGACAATATGGTAATCGTCAAAAAATTCGAACCCAAAATTTTGATGAATCCTCGCGCTTTAGACCTCTCCGACTTCGAAAAACACATTGTCTGTCTGTGACAAATACAAAAACACTTTTAGATAGACTGAAGAATTTTGTTATAGGGCCTCTGCAACAAATCTGCAGATTGCCATCAAATTTCGAGCAAAATCTGCGCAAAAAAATTCCTACAGTCCGAATATAATTTAACACTGTAATTACAAAATGGATAGAGCTAGACAAATTTCTGTACACGGATTTAGCATCTATAATGTTGACGTCTATAAAAGTTTTTCCTGATCCTAAAACGAGTTGACTGTCTGTTGGAAAGAACTTTCAAAAACGTATTTGATATGGGGTTTTGATGCGTAGTTGATAGATTTATTTAGATAATTCAAAAACGTTATGGCTTAAATATTTCAAATTTGGTATGTGGTTTTGTGAAAAGTGTAGTTTTATGTCAATTTTTCATTTTTATCCGTTGAGAAAAGTGTATTCTGTAACAGAAATTCTATTTTTGGAAACTATTAATGCATATAAGGGATTAATCGTCGATCGATCCTTTCATAATAGATTCATTAATCGTCATACAGGGATTTAATTAATCCTTATGGATTCATTAATTAAATAACTATAGAATCATTAAAAATACTACATCCACGCCAAAGGTTAATACTTCGTAAGTATTTTGCCAATACCATAAAAGGTGATCTCTGGCGTAATATCAAATTATTAAAATATATGCTAGAATGTTTTGTAGAGACCACTTCATGGATCTGACGAAATAATTATTGAAGTTATAGAAAAATGCAGGAAGGAGGAGTCAATAACTTATTATAAGAACAGGGGAGGGGGATCCGAATTTGAAAATGAACGGTAATAAATACAAATTTTCTGGAATGCAAGTGCAATTAGATAGCTTTAACAAGATGTAGAAATTTTTATTTAGACTTATGCAATCTGTTGTGATAGTTTACCGAATTAACTTTAAATAACAAGACATCTCATTATTTATACTGAAACATCTCTCAAACTTTTAGAACTTTGCCCAAACATTATTCTTTGCAATGCATGCAAAATCATCGTCTGCTTCGGTGCATCAATTTAATCACATAAACAACTTTGCCCTCTACTTTGCCATTGTTTCGAAAAGATTATTCGACGGTCCTCTAACATTCTATTCATTGGGGGAAAGAAAGATTTCATCACCAAATGAAATTTTCGAAATTCTAACGAAAATCTTCATTATGCGAGAGTTAATGGGCACCCATTTCTTCGCATGCCCCAAACGACGCGATACAACCATAAAGGTACTTTTACGAGATGACCGGAAGCAATAAGTCTGAGTCTAAACAAAAGACGGACCTTCCACTAGCTTGAATTAAAGTGAGGGGTAGGCGGAATTCGAAGTTGCGTCCAATCTAATTATAGTAAGAGGCCAGCCTGCCTCTAATTGGATGTACTTCGCAGAAATGGAAAGAGGACTGGGGTTGCTGGATGGGTGGCGCAATGTCTATTTGGTAGAATGTGGAGTATTTTGAAGCGACAGGTCCTCCAAAATTGCTGCCGCTACCAAGTGCCGTGGCAATTTATCTGTTCATTAAGTCAAAAATTCTAGTTTATTGAATTCGAATGAAATTGCAAAAGTCAGAAAATGGATTATTACTAAATGCATGTTAATGGTACCGCTCTCCTTAGACAGGCTTTCTATGGTTGTAATTACCAAGAGTTTAGTTGCTTCGACTTTGTGAAACTTTTAATTATCAGTTTGGTTCCGTTTACCGTTGAAACTTGAATGAGAGGTATTAATGATTTATTTAGTTGCATAGGAAGGAAATTGCCTAAATGGCCTTTTTGACATAAAATTTTAAAGCATAATTATGAACTTAATTGGCACGCTTCATAGACCTTTAAAGTTGGCCAAAAGTTTGTTCATTGAAATTTATAATTAAGGATTTTTGAGAGTGAATTATTTAGATTTAAGATTTCCGGTTACTGATGTGTTTATATTTGCTGATAAAATTACAAGTTCAGTTGAAATTAGATGTTTATTGCATAATAAGATTATATTTTCTAAAATTATATGTACAACAATTTGCCTGTATGCAAAATTTTATCATTAATAATGTATACTGATAATTAAATATATTTTCAAAATTTAAATTTTGTTTTAATTGAAAATGGATTTTGTGATGCTTATTAGTTCAAATTTGTCCCTAAATGATTTTTAGTGCTTAAATTCTTCTACTTTAGAATGAATTTTTTAAACTTGTTCTTCGTTTATAGATTATATAGACTGTTCGTGAATTTGAATGATAGATGTTTACTCTATTAATTAATTTTTTACTGTTTAAGAATCACATGAACGTAAAAGAAAGATTAATACTTAAATAGGGAAAAGGTGATTTTAATAGATAAATTTAATATAAAACAATTGATTGTGAGTAAAACTATGACTCAGCCAATTCTTAATAGATGGCGTTGGTAGTACCTTTTGATTTAAATAGTATTTTTATTCTTTATTATTACCTATTACCTACGGTTTTTCTACCATATTTGCATTTTTTATGTGTTTGTAAATTCTATATATAGTTATTTTTGCTTTACTTTCTGTAAATGCTTTGGTATTTAATAAAATTCCAAAAATATGCCTATCAAACTGCTCAGTGACCAGAATGGTAGCGGATACAGGGGTATGAGAAATTCTGTTCTATATTTGAAAGGTTTGACAATAACCTTCGAAAATTAATGTTCGATATCTAACTAGTACACTATTGTACAGAAAATTTACCGAGTTTTCTCCTAAGCGGACGTCATTTGTCATAAGTAATATTATTTCAATGCAAAGAAAATTACAGAAGAAACACATGGATTGTTATTGGACATTTAAGATGAACATGCCCCATCGAAAGTTCATTTTGGCACTTTTAAAGTGATTTCTATACACAGGAAAAAGAGCAATAGTTTTACTTTTTATTAACTATTATTACTCAAACAAATCAGCAATGGAGAGCAAGCAATATAAGCAAAAGTTGATCAATTTGAGCCTAACATTGAAGGAGAAATGTCCAAAAGATACCAAAATATATAAGATTGTTTTCCAACACATCTATGTTTGCCCACATATTTCCAGACCACGGAATATTTCACGCTTTTAGTAATTTTATTGTAGATTTGCTTCAAAAAAATTCACTTTAGTACCACCTCTCTCAAATACATTGTCTCATCAAGAACTTTTACAGACTATCTGTTTGCTCCATGCTAAGTGCCCTATTTGAAAACAAGCTCAATTCTCACACACATATCAAAAATTGTCCCAACATTTAGATTACATATAAAATAGATACTTTTTTCTTCGCAAAATTCGTTTGTTGCCTTACAGCCTCAAAGTGAAAAAATGTTATAATTATGTAATTAAATCTAATAAATAATTCAATCTTTAGTTTTTATAAAACTAGTCTTTTTTTTTCTAACCCAACAGTTTTATGCGTTCAATAATTAAATCCTTTTACTCTGTTAAAAATTACAGAGAAGAGTTATATAGTTAGTTCTGCGATTTTTAAAAAAACACATTACATTTCTTAAAAAATGATTTTTTAAAATTTATGAATCATAGATTAATTGAATATCAAACGTAATTATTAATTTTTAACAATAAATTATGCATATTTAAAACTTTCTTTCCACTAAGAGTTTGCATTTAATAAGAAATTACAATATTAAATCGTGATTAAAAAGCTTGCTTCATAATGAGATTGCCGAATTTTCATGTGCGAGCAAATATTAATTCGATATGACTGATTTTGATAAACACAATTTTTGTTATAACTAAAAAAAAAGAAATAAAACAAATTCTTTGAATAATAAGCATAAACAAGCAATATAAAAATTTAATTCAATTCCTCCTAGGTCAACAAAGAAAAATTTCATTAATTATTAAGTATAAAAAAAATTGATTTTCGCAAGAACTGAACTCGTATTCTTCACCTTCTCGCGAAAAATACTGAGCCCTTACATTTTATAGATTGAGCTACTGCCTGTAGATTCCAATTTTCATAACTAAAACTCTTTTTAAAACATTAAAAATGAATTAAATTTAAATAATGCACAAATATTTGAAAAAAAAAATATTAACATGAAGTGTCATTCACTACAAGTTTTAAAAAAATGTATTTCAACTTGAGTGGATAAATAAAAAGTATTTTATTAACGATAGAAATGCCAACAATATATATATATATATATATATATATATATATATATATATATATATAGGGTGAATGTGAACTTATATTAATTGAATAAACAACTAATTTTCATTACAATTTGATTCTCCCTGTAAATTCTCCCCTCTTATTAACAAGCCTTGCATTAAAAGGTAAAAGATTTATGTGAATGCATTTTAAGATTATTCGGGCATTTATGGAATCGGTTCCAAACTTTAGTTCAGTTTAGAAAACTTCAAAGCCATATGATTCAAACGAATCGAGTTTACTCAGAATTAAAGCCCTAGAAGAGTTGGAAAACATGCGTTCAACAGTTTCAAAGCATTGGTCTCAGAATCAATGCTCTACACATTTAATCTAGAATAACTCTTCCATTAATGTTTGAAAGGTTAGAAAGTGCAAGTAACTTCGCATTTGATGAGGTTAAACACCGAAATTAATAGTGTTTATATCAAGATATTTATATGAATATAATATGCAGGGTTTATATAAATTTTCATTGCTAAAATACGATCAGACAATGAAGTTTATAAAAATATTTTGGTTTTAATAAATAGAGAATTTAAAAATTAATACTTTTTTAAATTCAAACGTTTTAAACTTTTCTTTTTGAAAATAACATTGATATTGATTATTAATATCTATTTAATTATTGATCAATATCTTAATAGTGTTTTAATTTTTGCACTTTGTAAGGAACTAAATTTAAATCAGTATTAATATATTTTTATAATCTATACGTACTAACAATTGGTTCACCTTTACTTAGAAATGTCTAGAAATTAAAAGGGATTGGATGATTGGAACTATTTTATTTTCAAAAATAATTTGAATTTCATCAGTTAAAGAATTGTTTTAGCCTATGAGAGTTTTAGACAATAGTTTTTATAGGTTATTGAATTTTTATAGATGTATTAAAACCTTCGGAATATTTAATTGAAATTTTCTTCCTTTATCCGAAAAGGATATTTAACTATTCAGAATGTTTGAAATTTACTTTAAAAAGATTGGAATATTAAATTTCATAAGAAATAGTACATTGATATATTTTTATTAAGCCAAATTTACAATTTTTTTTCATTATGTCTAATTTATCAAAATTTAGGGACTTATTTTTTGGAGAAGAGTTAATAGATGTTGGTCACTTTTTCTTTGTGATTTTCTTATATCGTCACATTTAATAACTCATTTAAAGCAAAAATATAAAATAGCTCAAACTATTTTTTTTTCAAATTTCAAATAGTTAAATTTTAAAAACTTTTATATGGTTGAAAATTTCATGCCTATTTCGAATAAGTACGAAAATGTTTAATAATGCAACACATCCAAGTTAGCGACAAAAGCATGAATATCATCAGACAGAGCCTGGGAATTACCAATATTGGGGACCATACTCACAATATTGGTATTATATTGTGAGCGATATTGGATTCATATCTAGATCATAAAGAAATGAAATTATGCTCAAACAATTCAAAACTGAAATTTTTTAAATTTTGTATCATCAATTTTAGTATTAATTTTATAAATACTTAAGAATGCATTTTAGCTCTCATGTAATAAATTTTAATGAATCCATAACGTAGCTCATGTAATACATGTATATGTAAATGTCCGATAATTTATATGTGATTTAAAAAATTATTTCATTATTACCCAATTACATTTAAACCATACTCTTATTTAGTCCTTAAATATAGAGATATCATTGAAAAATAACATAGAATTGAAAATAAAATCATAATTGATACACTTTGAAATATTAAACTTATATTTTCTATCTTTATCAAAAAAAGCAATTTGGTATAAAGAATTTTTTAAATGTATTTGAAAAAAATAGTATAAAAATTTTATAAAGAAATATATTTGTTTAGAATTCTTCAAATCCAAACAATATTATTTTTTATTAAAATTAATTTTTTGTTAAAATATTTCTATGAAAAACTGAATTTGAAAATAATATGAAATTACTTTACGACTCCTTACTTACGAGAAAGTCTTATTTTTATTCTTCTGATCATCACTTTTGTATTCATTAATTTTAAAAATTTATTGGATGTTTAATATTCCTTATTCGTTATTCTTATTTTTCAAATAATAATATCCTCTAGAATGGAATAATCATTGTTTTATTGAAAGATTCGAAATTATTAAACATCTCATTGCCCATTGCGTTATATATTTATTTAACATTGTTTAATTGAATCCAAGAAATACTTGAGAAAATTTATTAAATCAATTATTTTCGGAGAAATATTTTATAAAGCTAATACGAATAATTATCAGCATGTTTATATATTTAAAAATCTCAAGTTTAATAGGCGTAACTTCAAAAGCAGTAAATATAATCGTTTTATTATCAATATATATTTATTTAATTTGAAACTGTGTGTGTAAAATAAGGTAATCAACAATGGCATTTAATATTTCTAATATGGAACTTGCAAATTACTTATTTAAAAAATGCCTAAAGCTGTCTGTGTATTTATATATTTAATTATGTGTCATTATTTGTATATTTATAATCAAACATTGTACACAGGTTTACGCTTCTTAATTATTATACCAGTGACTATAGTTTTACTAGTCAATATAGTTTATTAAATTGAATCCATAAGGAATATACCATCCAAATATAATTATTATATAATTGCCAGCTAATATTACAACCTACCTAATTATTTCTGTATCTATAAAATTTAAAAACTTACTCGCATAATTACAATATTCACTAAATTGTCAAAATAAACAGTACAATTAATCAATTTATTTCTCAGTTTAGCGCAATGGGGGAAAACGCAGCATTCACAATGTCAATGGGAGTATTTATTTTCCATTGTTATATTATTTAATGAAATCAAAATGTTACCCGTCCAAATTACAATAAAAAGAAAGTATAATCTTAAGAGTTGCGATTATCTATTAACTTACTCTAAATTAGAAGGAAATAATGAAGCCAAATCTAATATTAATGTTGTAAATATGAGTGTATATTTGTTAATTTATATATTTAAAAAACATATATATTCAAAAATAAGATATCTGGGTAATGATCAGTAATTTGCATCTATATTAATCAGTAATATATATGCATTAATCAATAACTCTATTTTGCAACGCTGTTTTTACTTAATACTTTAATCTATCTTCAGGTTGGTTATAATTAAAGCTTTACTTAGGAAGGTCATAATAGAAAACTACTGGACCAAATGTTACCAAGTTTGATAATAGTTTAAAGGAGATCATGGAAATTTCTTTTCCACCAAAGTTCAAAAATTGACCACCAGGGTTACAAATGGCTCTGTATGCAATATTTTAAATCAAAATAAGACATAAAGATTTCGATTTAAAGGGTTTTTAATCATTTCTAAAACGAAACTCTTTGTGGGGTTATGTAAAACCTTAATGTTTTGTAATTGACTTACAGAAGAAGCAAATGATTTATGCTGATGCGATTTACACGCCATTTGGTTTTCCAAATAAAAGTCAGCTTATCAGAGTTCTCACTATTGCGAATCGACACTATCTCTAACCAAGCGATTTTTGCTTTTGTCGTTAAATATCATTGTGAATGCGATAGCATTCATTGGCATTCTTGCAATGTTGTCATTCAGTAAGAGGAATACGCCGAGGTATATGCTAAGAGCTCTTGATGAGAATGTAGTAATACGATTTAACTTGCTTTCAGAAAATGATAAATGACACATTAAACATGTTTTATTGTACATTTCAAAAACTATTCCGCACATTTACTAAGGTCCATAAGGCTCATACCACATATTTACTAAGGTTCATAAGGTACATTCCACACATCTATTAAGGTCCATAAGGTACATCCCACACATTTACTAAGGTCAACTACAAAAGTAGTTGACCTCCTTTAAACTAATGCCAAGTTTGATAACATTTGGTCCAGTAGTTGTCCGTTTATGACCATTTCAAAGTAGAACTTTATTTATAACCTCCCCACAACTCTCGATTTAAGAAATAATGTATTCGGTTTAGCAATTAAATTTGATAGTAAGTATCTGAAAAACAAAATACAATAAAATAAAGCTTTAAAAACACAAATACATTAAAAAAAGATAATTATTTTTACTTAATTAAAAATAAATTAGTTATATTCATCATGTTTGATCGCAGACCTTTTTTTAAAAAAATTATTTTAAATTATATTCCCACGCCACATTCCAAGATAAGTGTTAAATAGAAGACATTAATAAATTGTATTATAATTTTCCCCGAGTCTATTAGATATGTAATCTTATTAATGGTGCAACAAAAGTAGTTGAAATCATAATGCTTAAAAATTACTCATAAGAAAAAATAACCATTTAATGATAATTAAAATCTGGAAAGCAGTAATTTCTAATTAATGTAAGACCTGGTGAATAATTGAAATCGCATTCGTGTTTTCTTGCATTCATAATAAATATTAAAAGCGTATTTTCTTTTATTAAGGGCATTTATAATCAGAGTGTTTATTTTCATTAGTTTGTTGATGAATAAAAGTAGTTGGATTTTTTACAGGAAATTGTAATTTTTTTTAAAAAGAGCTATAATTAATGTTTATGCTTATGAAATATTGAATAAAAAATAGTCCAACAAGACAAACTACAAATCTTATAATAATTAATATACAAAATAAAGAAAACTGCTTTAAAATATTAGTTTAATTGTACATTATTACGTTAGACATAAACTGATGGGGGAAAAAATCCCAACACTAAGAAAAAATTATTGTACAGTAATGAAATTTTAGGAATACATTTGCCTAGGTAACATATTTAATTGATTAAAGTTTCAAGATCACAGGTAGAGGCATTGGCGAGAAGAGCCATTTCAAATGTGAAATGTTGGTACATTAGTAACCGGTGTAACCGCCAGAATTTTGAATGCAAGTATGCAAACGTGCATGCATTGTGTCGTACAGGTGTGGGATATCAGTTTGTAAGATGGAGTTCCATGCCTGTTGCACTTGGGCGGTCAATGCAGGGACGGTTAATGCTGGTTGTCGATGACACTGGAGTTGTCGTCCAATGATGTCCCATACGTGCTCGATTGGAGAAAGATCTGGTGATCTAGCAGGCCAAGGCAACATGTCGACACTCTGTAGAGCATGTTGGGTTACAACAGCGGCATGAGGGCGAGCGTTATCCTGTTGGAAAACACCCCCTTGAATGCTGTTCATGAATGGCAGCACAACAGGTGGTATCACTAGACTGACGTACTAATTTGCAGTCAGGGTGCGTGGGATAACCACGAGAGTGCTCCTGCTGTCATACGAAATTTCTCCCCAAACCATAACTCCAGGAGTAGGCCCTGTGTGTCTAGGCCGTAGACAGGTCACTAGCAGGCTTTCACCTGGCCTCCTTTGTAACCAACAAACGGCTATCACTGCGACCAAGGCAGAACCGGCTTTCATCAGAAAACACAACAGATCTGCACTCCGACCTCCAATGAGCTCTAGCTTGACACCACTCACGTCGCAAAAGGCAGTGGTTTAGAGTCAGTGGAATGCACTGTACAGGGCGACTGGCTCGGAGCTGTCCTTGAAGTAACCGATTGTAACAGTTCGTTGTGTCACTGTGATGCCAACGGCAGCTCGAATTTCAGCTGCAGACGCAGTACGATTAGCCACAGCCATACGCCGAATAGGACGGTCTTCCCTCTCAGTAGTACCACGTGGTCGCCCGGAACCTGGTCTTCTTGAGGCAGTACCTTCACTTGACCATTGCCGCCAATACTCATGCACAGTGGATACATTCCTGCGAAATCTTTCAGCAATATCGCGGAAAGAAAACCCACCTTCTCGTAGCCCTACAACACGACCTCGTTCAAACTCAGTGAGCTGTTGATAATGCCTTCTTCGTCTTCTCAGTGACATCCTTGACTAACATTAACCCTCTACGTCAAATCTCAACTGTAAATAACGATCACGAACCTTACAGCACTTATTTAAAGCAAACCTCATTTGCATGTTCATAGTGTCGCTATTAACGCCACACTTACGCGCTTAGCTCGAAATTTGAATCGACGTCATCTTTCAGATGTACAAACATGCCTACCAGATTTCGTTTATCTAGCACAGCTCCTTCCTAGTTTTGGGATTTTTTTTCCATCAGTGTATTTAGTTTTTATTATTTCATGATTTTTAATCTTCCCAGTTATCAGCTTTTTTTCTCAAATTCTTCAATAGGTATCCTAACGGTTATAAAATTTCAATTCATCTAAATTAAACATTTTCTTGTTTATGAAGCTGAAATATTAAAATAGAATATTATCATTGAGAACACACAAATGTATAAAATTTATAAACACAACACAGAAGATGTGAAAAATTACTAAACACTATGAATTTTACGAATATAAAGCATGTTTAAATATGTAAGAAGTATAATAAACTTTATCAGAATAACGTTAATTTTATCTAAATTGCGTATTTTAACAATGAATGTATATTATTGAGCCTTTTAACATCAAATATGCACTTTCTTACATGAACATGGAGTAATTTCAATTATTGTAGATACATTAAAGGAATTATAGAGAAATAAAGCTATATAAAAGTCCTGCATCTGGATCTACTCTAATGGCAATATTTTTATTTATTTTATTTAAAAAAATAATCGAACTGAAACATTTCAAAACATTAACATCTCAAACAGCATAGGGAAATATCAAAACCTGTGTTTACATCTCAACTAAATATTAAGTTATAACTGCATTTATTTTACAAAAGTGTAAAGGACTTTAAAACCACTTATGCCTCAAAGGTTTAGAAATTTCTGTTGTAGAAAATATTAATAACTTCTTAAATAGAATTAAATAATTAAGTTATTTTCGAATATGATAAATAGAGATAACGTATATGCATTCATATATAAATGCATGATTTTCATAATTATTTATTGTTGTACTGTTGCTATGCCCGAATAAAATTTTAATATGCATAGATCACTACTGAGAAGAAATTAATTAACACTAATTGAGAAGAAAATATATTACTTTTTTTTAATATACTCAGATACATTTTTATTTTAAATATAATTAGCTGAAGAATAAAGAAATCTTTTTTCAGCAAATGATATTATGCTTAATCATTACTAAACTAAGTAAATGTAATAAATTACTGAATTTTTATCAAATTTACCGGTTTGTTTATAAAACAAGTTGTAATGGGAAATGTAATGAATTCGAATTACTTTGTGGAGTAGCGAGTTTTAATTCCCCTCCCTCTACAAAAAATAATATTTTCAAATAGCTTTAAACTTTCATAGTTAAGAATTAGTAAAACATTATAATGACTATTTAAACCTTATATTTTAATTTTGGAAAACCAAATAATTGTATTTTACTTTCATTAGATATCTTAAAACCAATATATTAGATAAAAACATAATATATATCTTAAAAGACATTGAAAAAAATTATTCGTTAAGTTATAATACTTTTATTACACTAACCAATATGAGCAAAAGATTTTATAAACTAATCGATAAATTTGATAAAGATTCAACACTTATCACATTTATCAAGCTTAGTGCTGATTATGAATTATTTTAATATTCATCAGTAATTAATATATATATAAGGTGATCAAGAAATAACAGGAGATGTTCGGAGCCCTGTAGAATTCTATATACTGGATGAAATATATCCCAGTTTGGCCACCATACACATAAAAGTATGCATTTTCGATTTGCCAAGAAAAGAAATACTAGTATCGCAAAACAGCAATACGAAAACGTTTGGCGCTGTAATCGAAAACTTCATTACGTATGTTTTATATGCGGGTATTCTGTGCCATGATATGGAAGATAAATGGATGCGTTGTGGAATTCAAATCGCTTTGCAAGAACTCTCTCGCAGATGGCGTTATTACTAAGTGATCGGCCCTTATTAACAAGCTGTTTTATCAACGGGATGAAAATATCAGTGCTGCTCTTCGTCAATTAGACGATAAAAAAAGTTGCGTAAGTAACCAATGAGGATAACAAACTGACGCAGAATGTTCGAAAGATTTGAAGCAACAGGAATTCTTGGTTTGCAACCGAGAGCGCAAAGTATTGAAGCCGAGGAAGCAAAAGAATCAAGCTGCACTATTTCTGATTGTGGGGCTGCTTGAAAGTTTAGAAGTCGTTGTATATCAAGGATATGTTCCTAACATTTCTACTTTAAAAGATCAAATAATGTTACACATCAGGCGAGTAAATACTGATATTCTGCGAGCCATGTGTACCACATGCAATTATCAGAACATCAAGTTGGTTGTGAACTTCAGCTACATTTGTAAATAGCTATAATAAACATTTTTCATTGCTATTCGGTTGTTGTTATTTACTGTTTCCACTGGCAGTTATGTATTCTTTTTTCTCAAGTTATGAGCTTGCAGTGTCAGATTTTCCCCTATCAGTGGTTTTGGGTACGTTTTAAGGGCGAACATCGAAACTTCATACTTCAATGTACATGGTGGCAAATTTTTTTATATTTCGTACAGTAAATAATACGCTACAGGGCACCGAGCAACTCTTATTTCTAGACCAACCTCTCTCTCTGCACACACACATACATATAACATTCGTAAGTTATTTCATTATTTTCTAAAAATTTTATGATGTATTATGTTAATACATTTTATCATCATTACACAAATTGAAAGCATATATGTATCAAAGTATGATAATTAAGATAATATATTAATATTAAATTAAGTATGTAAAATATTAAAAGTAAATAAATGATTAACTATGTAAAATCATAACATATTAATCTGAAATGAAATGTGTAAAATTCTAAAAGTATGCAAATGGTTAGAATATGTAAAATTATAACATAATATATCGCTAAAGAATTAAATTTTTGTTGTTTTCTTAGTAAAAAATACTGTCCTCACTGTTTTTCTAGCCTCGGTTTCTATGGTTTCTAAGAATCGGTGAAATTTAATAAAGATTTCAATTCTCTTTTATTCCCAAAATAACTGGTTTACCATATCTAAACAGATTTTTGTGAAGCTTGAACTCTCGCTACTTCGTAACAAAAAGCCCCATTTTCAACTTAAGCCCATTTTCTCAAAACTCAGACTTTCTCAAGCCTGAAAACGGTGTCTTCAAAGACTTTTACCTTTAAAGTAAAAAAAAAAACATTAGAGGCCAAGAAAATAAAAAGATCTCAGTCGAAAACGATCTTATTCCCCAAATTCAATTTAACTTTTCATCTTACCGTCTGTCTTTTCAAAATAAAGCAGTGAAGAAAGAACAAAGTGAGAAGGTGAGTTAAGTACTCTTAAACCACTACTTTACCTTTTAGGAAAGGAATAAAAAAAATCAAAAGGAAATACTCCCTAAGTCAATGTATAAAAGACATCAGACAACGAAAGATATCCTAGAAGTCAAACATCTGCCGCCAACTCTTAAAAGATTCTATCCTATCCAGGAAGCTGAATTAAAGAGTCGCTACATCCACTAACGCTGTCTTTCACTTACGCATGAAGAGGGAACTTTTTCGTGCGCTTTGGCACGCTAAAACTCACTCAAAAAAACATTTGGATCTTTCATACTTTTTTCATAAGATAGAGAAACCTTTTTGTTCAATTATCTACAAAGAAGTTAGCGTGTTTGGATTTTCAATGGATTACGTTAAATGAATTATACTTTTTTAATCAGGGGAATATTTTAGTAAATGTGGTTTTTACTAGTCCTAAGTCAATAATCGTCTGATTGTTAGGTGGAAAGAGTTCGATTTGAAATCTTCAGCTTGGTTGGGAAGTTGTGGTTTTAAACTTGGAAGTTTTCCGTCGTAATTGGAAAAGTTGGTTTTTCTAAGTAAGGAAAGTATATTTAGTGAGCAGTGTAAATATCGCAAAATCTTTCTCGCATTTCTAATGGGAAGAATTTGAATTTCTTTATGAATTTTATGCTTATGAAACCTTAGAAAATAGAAGTAAGTTGGTATATTTGGATTAACATGCTAATTAACATGAAGAAAATTAAGCTCCTATTTTTAACTATACTTAAGAAAATTACATAAGATTTAATTTCATTTTTATGTACATTATTATTAACCAGTTAACTGTTTTTGAAGAGAATACTCATCATGGAAAAAGTGGAGCATTTTGAGTTATGACAATTTTATTCCATATTAATTATTATATTTATGTAATAATTGTTCAAATATTATAGTTCCCATCATTTATTGAATTCATATAGTATATGTATGTTTATGGCAATTTAGAAAACGCATTTGCCGAAGAAGGCGAAACAATTAATTGGTAAATTTGTTATGAATAGTTATGTAATTTTGTTAAGAAACTGTTTTGAGGTATCCGATATTTTATATATTTATTACTATCCTCAGCTTCACTCGGAAAGGAGAGTATACCTTATATCTCAAAACGTGTAATTTTGCTTATATATATATATATATATATATATATATATATATATATATAATAACTTGCATCTCGTAAACAGCTCTTATTTCCATCAAAGTTTGTATGTAGATAGAATTTTTTTTAATAAATTTATAAATTAAATATATCAATATAGTTCCGTCAACTATTTATTAATATAGTTCCGTCCTAAAAAGATACAATCTTAGAAAAAAAAACTTTTTTTTTAAATAATTAAATACTGGCGTGTGACTATGCATAATCTTCATAAGCGTATCAAAAGTAGAATAGAGGTTAGCGTTTCGGACTTCTGTATATTTTTCTCTTGATTGACTTCTCATAATTGCAATTAGATTTCACTTATTAAATAAGTTATAGGAGACGATTTTGTTTTAATTTTATAGAAAAAAGGCCCTACCTAGTGAAACTTGATTTTCTAGATACTTTTTATGATTGAAGATACAATTATCAAAAAAATATTCTTGTAGATTGTATATTATTGTTTGCGGGTGGTATTTTTAAAAAAAAAACATTTTTGTTCCTAAATTTTTAATACTTTAATATATGAGTCAAATGATGAATACTATACTTTAATGGCCTGGTGTACTCTTTGATTGTGCATTATTAATTTACTAGACGCCATTGGCGACCAGCTGGTTCACCAAGAGGAATGGGGTCTAAGATTTTCAATTAAATACTTATGTGCCTTGCTCTCTTTATAATTTCTCTGTCAGATATACTTAAACTTCGAAATTCACGTAACACTGATTTACTAAATTAATGATATAGATGTTGCAAACGATCATAGAAACCTTTGTATTGTATTTCTTTTTTAAAAAACATAACATTTAATATTTATTTAATTTCATCCAATCACGTGGTGAATGTTACATTTTTTTTTCGATTTAATTTGCAGTCGTAGTTAATTTATTTTTAATTTGAACTTCTGTCAGTATGATTTCAACAGTTTAATAAAAGCTATTTTTTTTCCCTTTGCCCGTTCATTATTTATTTTAGAAAATGTCACATATATTTCTTTTATTTTATCCAGTCACGTGCTAAAAGTTGCATTTCTTTAGATTTAATTTGTAATGATAGTTGTTTTTTTTTAGTTTGAACTTCCGTCAATAGGATGGCAACATGGTGATAAAACCTAATTTTTCCCCCTTGACGTGCTCGTGCAGATTAAATTTTATTGTTTTGTCCGAAATATATTGTTGTAAAACATGGTTAAAATATTTCTTTAAAAATTCGTTAAAAATAGAAGCTTAAGTTATACATTAAAACAAAGATACCATTAAAAAGCTAATTTTTTAGTCTTTAAATTGATGTAAATATCATGTTTGTGCGATAATATTTTCGGAAGTTATAGCGGAAAATCGTCGAAATTTCGTTTAAATTTTAATTAATTCAAATTCTAATAAAAAATTCGAAAAAACGGCTCCAAGGTGCACATTCCCAACCTCCAAGGTATACATGTACCAAATTTGGTAGCTGTAGGTCGAACGGACTGGTCTGTAGAGCGCCAACACACACACACACATTGAGCTTTATTATAAGTATAGATTTTAATTATTTAATCTTTTACAAATTTTTCATAGCTCATTAATATAACTGCTATATTTTTCTATTTTTTATTATTTATGGCAATTGTACACTGCTTCTATTTTCTAATAAGTTTTTTAATTTCCTTGTGATTCATTCATTGATGGTTTATTCTTTG
>JAPMOQ010058830.1:1401240-1421197 GCA_026543055.1 Argiope trifasciata | reverse complement strand
AGTTTTTTAATTTCCTTGTGATTCATTCATTGATGGTTTATTCTTTGTGTATTTGATCTTATTAATTTTTGCATTCTATAATTTTAGTTTTCTCTGGGTGTTTATTATTTTTTGGAACAATTATTATTCTAAGAAATATGCTTCCTTAGAAGTTCTTAAAAGTAAGAATCTGTGAGTAAAACGTGAATCATGCGTTCCTTGTGAGATAATAGAAATCTGCTCAATGTTAGCATTCAACGGAATTCCAATGATTTCATAAGAAAATGCATTTGAAATAACTTTTTTAAATCAACATATTTAATAATTTTTTATGTTATAATCTAATATATTTATATAAAATAATATGCTTATTCTTTCTTTTATCTGTAATTTTACAATGGATTAATATATAGTACCTTGTTACATCGAAATTTTTATTTTCCAATAATTTCTGTAAAAGATAGGTATAGTCGAAATCAGTATTTAAAAACAGTAGAAAATTAATCTTTGGCAAACTGTTAATAATTATATAGTAACTACGCAAAATTATGTCGAAAATTTTAAGATGCAGCTTTAATACGTGTTTACAACATTGAAAATGAAGACAGCTATTCTCAAAGATGAATTGTAATCGTTATCTAAATTTGAAGCAAGTATCCAAGATTTGAATAAATTTTGATTAACAGAAAAGCAAAAAATACTTCTCAAGTTTCGAAAATATTTTTCAGGATAAATAAATTCTCTAAGGAGTTCTAATACCTCGTTTCTTTAAATAACCTCCTTTGGTTTCTTTAATTTCTTAACGTGTTTTTGCTATTTTAAATTCAGTTTACAAATTAAATGAATCCAAGCAATAATGCGCATGCGTAAAAAATATTTATTTCAATTAATAAAAATAACTCTTTGCTTAGTTGACGCAAAACTATCTCTGAAGACTTTCAAATGCTTCACATAATTTGTAAGATAAAAATTTACGGAAAAACTTTGAAATCAATAGTTTGAATGTTTACAAAGAACAAAACTAAATAGTATCTTTTCAAGATGCTATTTATTTATTTTTGAGATGGGCATTTAAAACTAGTCGTTTCTGTAAAGAAAAGAAGTTACTATCAGAAAGTTTTTAGAGTTAAGATATATAAAACTGGTTCTAATGTTTTACATTTTATGTTTTAGTGAAAACTAATCATTGATATTTACCCATCTATTTATTTTCATTCATATTTTTTAGTTAGACCTTCAAATACCATCCTCGACATGAATTTCGATAAAAGGGTTAAATCCTTAAAATTTTGTTCATTATGATTAATTTTTATTTCGCTCAACACTAGTTTTAGCATAGATTTCACATCATTTACAAATATATATATAAAGCAATCAAAAATATAAGTATTATAAAAATGAATTATTTCAGAATCGAATAATTTAAACTAAATTGCATCGAAATTGAAAATAAAAATTATTTCGGAAAATTTGATTCTCTTGATTTAATTGCTTTGCTTTTAATTTAACATTTATTACTTATTTGTGTATATATATATATATATATATATGTATATATATATATATATATACAGAGAGAGAGAGTACATACTGCGATTTGGGTCATTCTTTATGCTTGTAAAGGATGTCCCAAAATTAACGCATGATTCGAATTCGGTACCATTCGTGCGGTAAGGTATTGGCAACCCTATTAAAAGAATTTTCGACACTTGATAATTTAGGGTTAATAAAAGCGAAGAGTTAGACTGTAGAACAACGTATTATCGTTTATGAGCAAGCGTGAGAGTTCGAAAAGTTGAAATCTGGCTCTTTAAACAGTGTGATTCCACTCCACTGGGTTTCTTTTTATGGGGTTATTTAAATTCAAATTTCTATGCCAACAAGCACGCGTGCATTGAAGGAGGAAATTTAACACTGCGTCAGCGAAATTCAACCACATTTATGCAACTGGTCATGGAAAATTTCGACGAAAGAGTGCATATGTGACAGTATTGCCATGAATTTCCTTTTCCCTATGGGTTATTCCATACATGGCCCTATCACTATGAATTTGACAGTTCAATAAAAGTATAATAATTTAAAGAAATATTTTTTCTCTTTTACTTAATTTATTGTGCTAACAAGTTGTTCTATCTTGTAACGCACCATTTTTATTAATCCTAAACCATCAGCAATCAAATGAATTTTTAATAGGTTTGACAACACTTTACAGCAAGAATGGTGGCGGATTCAAATCTTGTGTTAATTTAGCTACACTTTTTATGAAATCTTTTTATATGTTGTCCAAAATCACCCATTTATTGTATTACTGTGATACAATTTTCTTGAACAGCTGATTTAAATACATTATAGTTTAATAACTGCAAATATTAAAAATTGTCTCTAAAATTTAAAGCTCCCTTCTCGAAATGTAATGGAATTTACAACAAACCAAATTTAAATGTTTTAGTGTAGAAACGAATGTTTTTTAATACATATTTGTCATAGGAATTCAAAATATCTGCCGAGATTTCTTTTTGAAATAAATAGTTTACTAGGTTACCTCCTTAACCTCTTTATTATAGATACTATAACACGTTAAAATTCGAATAAGATTTTAATGCACTGCATTCTATTTTCTAAAAACAAACTGATTTGCAATATTTACGCAGGTTTTACTGAAAGTTTATATTTTACTATGCTTCTTTGGGAAGTCCCTTTTCAACTTAAGTATTTTTAAAATACAAATTTTCTAACCTTTTTATAGATTCCCAAGACGAATTTTCACTTTTGATGAAAAAGCATTGGTACCAAAATGATATTAAATTCTTGCAGAATAGGTCATTTGTTCCCAAATTCAATCTAACTTTTCCTCTTAATATTTATTTTTCAAAATAAAACTGCGAAAGAAGAACCAAAGAAAGAAAATAAAAGCTGAGATAAGTAGTTTTTAACCAATTTTACCTTTTAAGAAAAGAAAAAAAAATCCAAACGAAATATACTCTAACTCAAAATATAAAAGACAAAACCAATGATATCCTAGAAGTAAAACATCTGTTCTTTTAAAAGATTCAGACCAATCTAGGTAGTTAAATTAGATTTGCAGCACCCACTAATGCTATTTTTTATTTTGCTATGGAGAGGAAAATTTTCGTCTGCTCTGACACGCTAATACTCACTCAAGAATATATTTTGGTGTTTTATACCTTTCATTAATGAGAGAGAAATTGTTTTTTTATTTAGTTATCTGCATGGAATGCAGGTGTGGATTTACACTGGATTATATTATATGAATAATTATTTTTTAATCGGGGGACATATTGAAATGTTGTTCATTTGTAGTGGGTGTATGGTGTGAGAACACAATCAACAAACCTCAAGAAAAACAACTATGACTTTTTAAAACATAAAAACATATAAGAATAATACACAGACGGCAATTATACACTGCTGAAAGGAACACAGAATAGCTGACAGTAGTATACTATTGTAAACAGCAGTCCCCTAATAGTATTCGACCATAGTTCTCAAAAAGGCTGGACATAATCCAAAAGAATCCTCAAAACTGTGCTCTACTGTCTCTCCATACAGCTCAAGTTCTCTTTGTCTTCCCACTTTAGCTGCTGACTCGCTATTCCACACACAACATGGTGCTGCTTCCACAGTATATAGCAGTACTCGGCACACAGCAATTCAGCATTCGCTTGGTTTCCACACGAAACTGGCACTCCAGAGTTGCTTCGCTACCCTCTCGGAGACTCGTTACTTGCCAACGATTAAGTTTCATTTCACTCTTCCCTGTTTCTTTAGAGTTCTATTATTTTACAGTTCCCTGGAAGCGGGCCAGAAACTTTCTTGGCTAATCAGGTGTATCTGAGCGCATCTCAATTCCTATTGGATGGATCGTTAAAATTCTTGAAATCTCCTGCACAATATCCATTTTGTCACCAGAGTCACCAGATTAGTCGCCAAACTCTGAGATCATTGAAGCGGAACCTACTCAGCACGCTACAGGACTGATAGAAAAACAGTCTTTTTAATGATGACTCTTTTCGTATTGGGAAAATAATATTTGGAATTAAAAAATTTGATATTAAATTCTTTTTCATTCAATAGAAATGTAGTTTCAATAATTATAATTTATATTTAAGGAACTTAATTTACGTGATCGCGTATAGTATTAGATATACTATATGTGGAATTAATTATTGATTAATTCTTACAGAAGTTTCAACAAAAAGTTCTGCAGAATTAATTTTTAACTACCATATTTTGCAACTCAATGATTTTTTTTCAATAATGCTTTCAATATAAAAGTACATTGTACATTCTTTGGCAGGAAATATATACTACATGAATTTTTTTTTTAAGTATGTTCTATATGTTATTAAAATAATATTTGTATTAAGTATGCTATGCATACTTCTACAATTTCTTAATACGTTTATTCCCCCTCCTCATTTTCTGGGTTTTTTTGTTACTGAAATAAGTTTGTACACTGATAATGCTTGTAAAAAGAAAAATAGAGAATAATGATTGACTCGTTTTTCATTAAAAGTTTCCTTAATTTTTAACATGTTTTTATAATAAATTAATGATAAAATATAATTTTTTTTAAAAAAAATTAATATTTATTGGAAGTTTAAGGAACAAATAATTTACTTCATTAAAAGTTTTATTATTGGAAAGAAAACAGAAAAAAATATGCATTTATACACTCAAAATGTAGAAAAAAAAAACCCTACAATTTTTAACTTGCCGATATATAGACTTTAATATGAATCTTTTTGCTCCTCATAAATGTATAGAGAATGCTTTTTTATTTCACTTTTCATTACTCGGATTTTTATTAAAAATTCCGAAATTTGTTTAGTAATTAAAAATTGTGTAAAATTTTACTAGATTTTTCAGTAGTAAAAAATATCTAGTTTAAATCAAATATTATAAGATAAATCTTATAATAAATATTTCCTCTGATTTTGTATATAAATAACCTTTCATTTGTTTAGTAAAAGAAACATCTACAGTTCTGAGATTTTATAAATATCAAAATTATATTAAATGTGAATTACTAAAGCAAAGATGATAATATCCAATTAACCATAGAATAGATAATTAGCTTATAATCATTTTTGTAAATATTAATTGGAGCTAAAAAAACACTTTGTGAAAAAAAATACAGATTTTCAACAAGACATAAATATAATCTTTACACACACAAAATGTGTTGAAAACAAGCAAAGTCATAACCATTTTCACATTATATATATAAAAAAAGCATTGTTTGAAAACTCCCATGATGGGAAATAAAAGAGTAAACGACAGTAATTAGTTTTCCTAAGAATACAAATTACTTGTTACCATTATGACCCTGAGGGCCAGGGGATAAGATTTGCCAAAAGCAGAAAGTTCTTTTTTAAAAAATTATTTTTTACCGTCCATTGTAAAGGTTGGCAGAATTTCACAGCTGATGTTGAATATTTATGAGAGTCTCGCATGTAGCTACAAATTACCACAAACAAAGAAAGGGAAAGCAGTGCAAAAAGTAAGCAAAGTCAAAAGAAATCATATTTATGACGGTAATTCTTATATTTTTTGCTGGAGTTTCCAGTCTCGAAATGGGTCACATAAATCTTTTAATGGCTTAATATCTGCATTGATTTTTTTAAAGTATTTTAATAGCCTTAAGATGTTAATGTAAACACAGTGTTATCTAGAGCTTTATTTGTAGGGCGTAATAGGAATTATGATGTATAAAGTGATTACTTGTTTTTCGTTGACGTTTTGATTTATTAACATTTTTTTTAAAGATATACTCTTGATTCGATGATCAAGTATAGTTTGATTCTGGTGATTTAATTTTTAATATTAATATAAATAGCTGGAAAATCAAGCCCTATCGGATTTTTTTTCGCAAAGTTTTGGGGTTTATTTAGTTAATTGATGAAAAAAAATCCAGAAATATATACTAACGGTATATGAATATTTTTCAACTTTACCTCATCTCAAATCCATCAGCGCAATCTCATAAAGCCAGCCAGTATGTTTTAGTTCAATGTCAATAATGCAAATACCATGCAAATTTGCGAGATGACGCTATATGACATAGTCATAAGAGCAGATAGAAAAAAGATGTAAATAGTTTATAAAATGTTTTTTTTTGCCTAAAATTTAGTTTTACGCTAAAAAAAACATTTTATAGGGAAATACAGGGAAAGCCATATATGTTGATAAACTTAAAAAGCAAAATTTCATCTAGGTGTAAAATTTGATCAAAATCGTTTGAACCCTTTCCGAGTTAGAGGAAATAAATAAATTTGTATTATATATATATATATATAATCTTATAATCTTATAATTTTAAACAGGCAATTCTTGATTATATATATATATACTCAAGAATTGCCTGTTTAAAATTATAAGAATAAAAGTCTTACTTGAAAGAGACTTTTAGCTAATGGTTTCCAGTTATTAAAACTTAAGCCCATTTAAAAGTCAATTTTTAAAAATTTCATTGTTAAACATGAATAAGGTACGTTTGATATACTTTAAGTTTGAGCATAAATATTGAATAATTTATTATAAGCTAATGAATACTTATGCAGGCAATAAGTTTGATTTTTTTTTTTTTACCTTTTGATTCTTTGAATCATTTCTTTACACAAAATCATATAAAAATAAGCCGTTTTGCGTTGCTGATTTTAATTTATTAGATAATTGATTCCCTGCTTTTATTACCGTAGATTATAGAAAATCTCATCATCTATTTAATGATATATGGATTTTTATATCGAATATTGAAATTGTTCTCCTTCTCTCTTTATCAGTTTTCCAAGTGGAATTATCATCATTATCAGGAGCAAATTTTTGTCGAATCTTATAAAATTAAGATAAATATTTTTTGAGAATAAATGATTTTACAAACAGTATTTTCTTACCCTCATTGATCAAAAATATGAGAAATAAATTATTCTTTAAGAATTATTACTGATACAATATATCCCTTTCATTTCACAAAGGATTTTGATCAATACCTTCAAACAATAACTATTAATCTCTTAATTAATGTTCATTAAAAATAACACGCACTACGTGTATTTTTAAACTTTTTGAACTCTATTAAAATAATTTTTAACATTTATTTAATAATTTGAATTTCTAAGGAGTAAGTTTTCTTAGATATAGAGGAAGAAATGAAAGACTTACATGAACATCTTGACTGGAAAAAAAAGTTTGAACTAATCCCGAGTAGTAATAATGAATCTGAAAAAATAGAATCTGACTTAGAGACTATCTGACAGAATAGAGTTTTTGCTGACATTCCATCTAGCATGAAAATCCCATTACTCACTAAGTTTATTTGCGAACAGAAAGAGCTCTTCCATAGAGACTCAGCATATGTGGCCTCTTTCTCTAAAACGATCACCTTTATTAAAAATGATCCCTGGAAGACCCAGATCACTTCACCAGAAAATCAATGATATTTTCCAAGAGAAATATGTTTAACTATAAATTGTTTTTATTTCTGCAGTTTTTTTTATTTTATTCATATGATCTTATTCAACCTTATACCGAACCTTTTACACTTGCTTATGAACTTTATATTGAATTTTTGTGAAAAATGTCCTACAAAATGTTTATATTAACTCTATTCTGTAATTAGGCCGATACTTTGTCCATGATTACTACTGATTATGTTTATGTATATTTTTGCATATATACTTAATGATATAGTATATATTAAATATATATACTGATTATGTTTATATATTTAAATCCTTATTGATTTCCTAATTTTTGTCTTAATTTAGCTCATATTAACTTCATTTTAAAATGCTCTCTTATTTCCTGATTCAATTCCCTTTTTTATTTAATTAACTATTCTACAAGTTCTATCAAACAACAGCATCTTAGTGGTTACAAGATTCCTTTAAATCATTCCGTCATTTCTTCCCTTTCTTAAATCAACATATGTCAAAGAGTGAGTTCCCTTTAAAATTTCATAGTAAAACCACTGAAGGGAAAACTTTCGCTCTTTTTCACTCCTTTGTTCATGATGTAGACGGCTGTATTTCTTACCACTCTCTTTCTATATGCACATTATTTTTCCCGTAGTGAAATAAATAGAATTTTTAAAATTTCCAAAGTTCCTTCTATTCGGATAAGCAGCTGTTAAATTATGTTTGTCTACATCATATAGGATTTTTGACACTTTTCTCATGCACATTGTTTTTAATACTATACTCATACATATTTCAAATTTATGCTCCTTTTATAACCAAGGTTTGTTCTTTGATCCTGTACGTACTTGGTTTTCCCTGCAAAGCCAAAATGTGACCATGTTTTTTCGTTGTAAGTTGTCAATATTTATTGATCTAATACTTTTTACTTTTTCAGAAAAATATAGCGATTGTAAATAATTCATCTAATGCTTTCACAAAATTATTGCTCATATATTGACTCGTTCCCATTGACTGGGAGTACTTACTAGTCTAAGCGCAGAAACATGCAATGAAATTAAAATTGTAAAAATAAATAATAAGTTCATTATTTTTTATTTGCAAACATCTGATATAATTCAAGTGGTCCGAGAGTGCCATAAGTTTGATACACATAATCTTTTTTATCTTATATTTAATTCGTCTTACACCTACAAGGTACTCACATTATTATTCCATAATGGTATCATTTTATGTTTGAGTAGCTTTTTTAAGCTCTGTGACTGTCACTTTGAGAAATAATAATTGATTAATCAGAAATGATTTTATAAGTTAAAAATTAACGAACTCTTAAAAAGCAATTTTTAATTAAAATTTTCAGAATCTAACTTACAAATATTAGACAGAATCTTCCTTAGTTTAATACAACTGAAGAAAATCATACGATTATATACTTGACAGAAAACAATGAAAATGATTTAAATTTAAGAAAAAGAATAAAAACTATTGTTTAAAATTACGAAAAAAATTTTTTTTTTTTAAATTTGCTAATGTTTGGGATAATTTTGCATTATAGTTAAATTAGATAGGTAATTTTTTTAAAAAATATTAAAATTAGTTGGGCCTGCATATTTTCAAAGGCTAAAAGTATTTTCAGTTTTTCTACTGATATTTATCATTTCAAATTTTAACTCTAAACTTAACTAGAACCACTACAGTGTTGAGATTATGACTTTCCAAAGTATATTTGATCCACGTTTGATAGCTCTAAGATCAAGCTGAATGTCTTGTAGATCTCCCAAACTCAGATGCTCATTTATCCTTATTATTAGCAGATATTTATAAAATATGTTTCTCCTGCTTCGTTGAATATTCCATTGGCTCGTAGAAAAAAATTGAGAAATACAGTAAAAGCTCCTTATTTACGCTTCCTTCATTCGCGTTTTCACTATTTATGGATTAAAAAAATGCGACCCAATTCCTCTATTCGCGGCTACAAATTTCTTTATCCGCGGGTCTAATAAGTACATACATAATAATAAAAGGAATCCAATAGGTATCCATTCCAATATTCTTTGTATATGCCGTCAAATGGACTAATAAAAAAAGTAAAATAGATCTTATTACAACTTTGTCTAAATTATGTTATTAAATGCAAACTGCAAACATAGCCGAAATCGTGAATGGAATAGGCTGAAATGGGTTAGAACAGTTAGAATCAAGTGACATTCAGGAATTGCTTGAATCGCAAAATGAAGATCTGACTGAAACCGACTTGGAGGGGTTAAATGCATAGCCCATTGAAAAAAAAAAGGCTTCAAAAAGCACTGGAAAGACATTTAATTTGAAAAATCTTAGTGAAGGTTTAAGAATGTCAAATGAACTTTGCGATATCTTTTTGAACATTGATCCGTCGATGGAACGAAGCCTTATTTTTAAGAGTCAAATTGCTAAATTGCGACTGCTGCTTATGAGTCTGAATTGAAGGAGCTTTTAAAAACTGCCAAGCAAGAGAAAATTACAAAATTCTTCAAACCATTGCCTAAGCCTTAAGATAATTCATCAAAATGTTCAAAAACTTCAATTAAATTGATTTTTTATACACTTTTTGTCACTTAGGAACGTATCCCCTACAATCCCATATAAATTACCATTCCGTATTCACGGTTTCTGTATTCGCGGCATGTTTATGGAACATATACCCCGTGAAAAAAGAGCTTTTACTATATCTGAACTCAAATGCAATGATTTACAATTTACATTTAACTTAACCAACAAAATTAATTTTTAGGAGCTAAGAACTATTAATTTGGCTTAAATAATCATGCATAAGAAACCAATCACGTCACCACATATATTTATGTATGGCATTACGACATAATTTAGACCGCACTGCGTTGTGGAGAACTGCATAAATCTCCATTGCAGATATAAAATCATTAGAAGAATCATGCCACCGCTTAGAAGAACAGTGATTACAGGAGAAGAATACGCCAGCTGCTCATCACATATTTTTTTTCCCTCTTTTGACCTTGCTTGCTTTTTCAATTACTTTATTTTCTATGCTCACCATAATTCTATGTTCCATAAGAAAATCTCATAAATATTCAACATCAGTAGCGAATTTCTGTCAACTTTTACAAGGGGAAAAAAACGATTTAAAGAAGGAAAAAGAGCGTCTGCTTTCAAATCGTATCCTTTGGTCCCCAGGCGTTTCAGGAGTAACAAGCAATTTGAGTTTCTTAAGAAAATTAATTACTTTGGTTTACTCTTTTATTTTGGCATCATGTACTTTGAGGGAGCCTTCAAACAAACTTTTTTTATACAGATGTTTTTAAAGTCGAAGAATCTAATGCCATTTTGAAACGTTTCCTATGATAGTCATAGTATGCTGACTTTTTTTTACATATCTCATTTAAATTTTAATTAGTGTATGCGAAATTAGATGAGAGCTAATTAAATTTCATCATTAAATTACGCATTGTTGGTTATTGAAATGTAACATGTTAGTCTTTTTTTTAATTTTTAAATGTATTTACAGGAAATTCATAATATTGTTTAAAGAATAATTATGTAAAAATAGTATGGATTTATTAAATTTTGAATACATAGCGTTTTCAGCTTTATACATTTTTCAACGAAAAATCCCATCTTTTTCCTGTTTATTCACAAACAAATTATTCTAAAACATTTATTGTGCATTACAAAAAATTATAAATTTTTTTTGGTATTTTATACTTTTAAATGAATCATTTATTTAGAATAAGTGTTTTACAGGCAATGAAAGAATACGTTTCAGTCGTTACTAGTCACCTTAAACTGGTAACTCGTTCTCCGAAATTAAAATTCTAGATCAATATTGATATTAAATACTTTGGATCGCTGTGTCTTAATAACTTCCTCAATGAAATGTGTTTTAAACTTGAAATTTAGAAACAGTATATTTTAGTGTCATTTTACATTTCTCTAATTTTCTTTTTATATATTAATATGTTTGATTATTCTACATTAAAGAGAAATAAGTATTAAAATGCGTGTATTATAAAACGTTTCAACATTGCTTGATTTTGAATTTTAACCCGTATTTTATGAGTAAAAATAATTTTTAAAAAATACTTGATAAAGACAAAATTTTATGTTAAAATCTACTAAATATATAAAAGAAAGTGTTACTTTGATATCAATAATGTAAAAAAAAATCCTAAATAAAATATTAGTAACAATAAAGAAAGCCTAGTTAAAGATGGCTTCAACCGATGGCTATATTATAAAAATTCTTTAACTAATTTTTAAATTATTTAAAATTAGAAAAAAAATATGAATTATAACATTTGAGGTAATTTTTCGACATTTAAGACTGGGGAAAATTATTGCTGTAATGACTTATTTCCAGAAGGAAAAAATCTAAAATTTCGCAAAATATTTTATGAAATGAATTCTAATAAAAAAATAAAATTCCGCTCTGTATTAGGGTTTTAGTGTAGATTTGGGCGTCTCTTAGATTGGTGACTAATTTCATCGATGAAGCACAGTTTCCAGTTTGGAAAAGTCAAGCTGATCTTGATATCAAAAATAATCCCCGGAAAATTTCAAGGGTTTCTCAACTATAAACTTTTAACCGCACTAGAAATATAAAAAGGAAAAAAGAGTAGATTTTGAATATTTAGCATTTAAAGTTGAATACAGATGCGAATAAAATTTTATTGTAATAAAAAAAAACATTCTTTGATAAGAATCATAAATAGGTCTTGATAAATTCCACTTGTTCTTAATTCAAATTTCAAAATTAAATAAGTAGTTTAAATGCCTATAAGTTATGTTCCTAACCCCATTTTATAAAATCGATTCGAGAAGCAAACATTTAAAAACGTACTATTTTTAAAGGAAATATATATATTAATTAACAAAATAAGCCAAACGAAAAGGAACACAACCGAATCAAAACTGCACCCAATAGAAAAAGAATCCGGCCCGAAAACTTCTTCAAGGATCACTCCCAGGCAAGGATTCAAAATAAGGGAATTTTTCTGTGAGTGGCATCGGATACTCATCGTTGATTCAGGAAATGGGTTTTAATTATTTTAATAATATATAAATATATAAATATAAAATATAAAAACCACTGCTATTTTCGCATTTTTACATTTCGGATTTATAATTGTGAAGTAAAAACAATAGATTAAAAATTTTAAAAATATACTGACACTCACAGTAACTACAAGATATTATTTTAAATTATGTCCAAATGATGTCATGAACTCAACCCATTACAGTTTTAAGAAATTGCTTTCGTTTGTTGAAAAATAATGCAGGCAAAATCTTTTAAGTAATGATTTTCAGTTATCCAATAACTTATTGTTTGTCCTGATAAAAAGCCTCTTAATGAGATCTGTTATTTTATTTTTTGACAATCTATATTATTGAAATATTAATCTCTTTAATTTAGTCAAGTTAAACAAATTAATGATAGATCGAAAAACAATACTTCATTATGAATTTTTTTAATTATCTATTTTTCTAAAATAAATGTTGAAAGCAAACTTTTTAATAGTTAATTTTAAAGTTCAGTTTTTAGTAATTAAGAAAAGAGGATTATATTTTTAGCATTATCATTAACTAAACAAAAAAAATAACAAAATTAACAAAACTTTAATCCCTAATTAAATAATTTAATCCTTAACTTTTTAACGCATTAACAAGTCTTCTTATTTCATTTATATTGGATAAAAAAGGATCTTCGGCCTAAAATCTCTAATGTTTATAAGAATTATCAATGAAATAAAATCATAAAAAGCAAAAAAATACTAGAAAAAAAATTACTACTTAATTCTAGTTAAAAACCGAATTTGAGCATGCAGTTTTACTTTTTAAAATTATTCCTTAATTCAGTAGTTTAAAGTCCTTAGAACTGGAAGTTTTTTGAAATTAACTTATCAATTTTTTTGTCGAAACATGTATTATTATCAAAATTTTGTAAAAGATATAAGATTTTATATGTTTTTTACTTCTATGGTTCTTCTACTCTTAGATTTAAAAAAAAAATAACAAATTAAAATTTTGAATATAGAAAAAATTACTGGAAAAATATATTTAAAAGTTTTTTTATCGTTTTCTTTCTTACTTAGAAAACGACTTTTTTATTGTTTTCATAGAAATATTCCATATTTTAATCTTTTTCATTAGTTACCATGTAAAATTTATTGAAAAACTTCTGCTTTAACTGTCAGTTAATAAATGGAATAGGATTTTGAAAGTTCTTACTTTTCCTCTTCCAATTAAAAAATATTTAAAGTAATTAATGCATTGAAAATCCAGAAGATTTTTTTTCCAAAGAGATTAAATAAAAAATTTCATTTGTTAAGAAGAAGAAGAAAAGATTCAAGTATTTTTTAATGTCAGACTTAGCGTGCAATAGCGCAAGAAAAACTCTTAACTCATTTTTAAGTTTTAAGTGAAAGACAGCGTTAGCGCAGCGATTCTTTAATTCAGCTAAAAAGATTCAATTGAATCCATCAGGAGTTGGCAGCAGATGTTTGATTTCCAGGATACTTTTCATTTTCTGTTGTTTGTTATATATTAACTTAAAAGTATTTCTTTGTGCTTGTTTGTGTCTCTCTCCAGAGGTAAAATGGAAGTTTAAGAGTTCAAACTTGCCTTTTTCAGTTTTTCTTCTTTCAATGTTTTATTTTGAATAGGCAGAGGATAGAACGAAAATTTAAATTGAATTTGCGATTAAGTATTTTCGAGAGTGAAGATCTTTTTTTTGTTGTTGTTATTTTCATCTGCCAGTTAATCTCCATAGGTTTTCAATAATTATGTGTCTTAAAAATTTCTTCAGTTGAAATGCAACTTCCTGGAGAGATCTGGAGCGAATAATAAATTTTGAGTAAACCTGTAAGAAATTCTCTCAATGCAAATACTATAAAATGATTCTTGTATTTCAGAAATAAATGTCTGTAGCTTTTTCTTAAATTTCTTCTCAAAAATTTAGCACCGCAAAAAAAGAAATAATGTTAATAAATTTTATATTAATCGCAAATATTTTATTTCATTATAAATTCTAAAAAATCTAGTAAGGCATTGTATTTTCTTTATTAATTTTTGTTAATAATTCATTATTAAAGTCGAAAACTTTTCAGTTTAATTATCAGTTAATAATTGAATAGGGCTGTGAAAGTCCACACTTTTCAATAAATCTTTAAAATAAAAAAAGTGTTTAAAGTAATTAATGCATTGAAAATCTATTTATTTATCTATTAAATGTATTTGTCTTTCCATGAGAGACTTAAAAAATTGCATTTGTTAAAGAAGAAAAGATACCGGTATTTTCTACAGTGAGTTTTACTGTGTCACAGCACATGAAAAATTCTTCCTTCATTTCAAAGTGAATGACAGCGTTAGTGAACGTAGCGATTCTCTAATTCAGCTGCATGGATTCAATTGAATCCTACAGAAGTTGGCAACAGATGTTTGGCTTCCAAGGTACTTTTCATTTTCTGATGTCTGTTATATATTGACTTAAGAGTATTTCTTTAGTTTGTTTCATTTTCTCACCAGAAGTAAAATGGAAGTTTGAGTTCACCTTTTTTCGTTGTTCTTCCTTCAGTGTTTTATTTTGAAAAGAGAGAGAGTAGGACGAAAATTTAAATTGAATTTGCGACTAAATATTTTCGTGAGTGAATATCCTTTTTTCTGTTTTCCTGGTTCTAATGTTTTCCTCTGTCAGTTAGTCCCCGTAGGTTTTCAATAAAAAGGTGAAAAAATTTGTTTCTTTAAAATGGTTGAACTTGAAATGGGATTTCCTTCTAGATCTAGAGAACCACTTTGAGTAAACTTGCGTTGATGTTATAAATAAATCCCCTTAGTGAAAAAAAAATTGTTTAAAACTTAAATAGAATTTAACTGAATTTAAAATCAGCAAGAAATTATCTGAAGAAAAATATATAAAATGAATCTTGTAATTTAGAAATAAATATTTATGTTTTCTGCGATTTCAACAGGGAATGTATAACAGCAAAAAAAGAAATTTTTAGTAATCGCAAATAATTTACTTCACAAAATAAATTTTAAACCAAAAAGAATTTAAATTTTATGGCAATCTTTTTTATTAATCTAGTATATAATTTCAATACCTGTAAAAACCAAGTTTTTATCTGCTTTTTTTTTGTAAATCATGCTTTTTTGGAATATTTAGATATGAATCACGCGAACATTTTACCTATATTTAATTTTAAAATAGTCGATAAATAGAATGGTGATTACAAAAGGATCGCAATTATCCATCAAAGTTAACGATTTTTTGATAAGTTATCGTGACAAATAATGTAAATCTTGAAATTTAATGATGAAATTTTAATAACAAACTAGTCGTCAAATTTTAAGTATAAAATTAATTCATACATTATTTAATGCAAAATCTTATTAAAAATAATGATAAAATGCTTTATAGAGATACAACATTTGATTTAGATTTCATCCAAACAAATAATTACTGTTCTAACTTTTTGGCAGACTGAGAGACAATTATGAGATTTCTCAATCAATCAGAAAACTGCTCTAACTGCGTATATCATATAAATGTTACCATGAAAGATCGAAATCTGGAGTATCTTGACTCTCACCGGTGATGTCAACATATAACAAATACCTTGATGAAAGATCAAAATCTGGAGTATGTTGAAACTCACCGGTGATGTCAACATATAATAAATACCTTGATGAAAGACTGAATATTTTATTATATTCTTATGTATTCAGACTATCACCTGTGTATGTCGACAATCACCCTGCCCTGATGGTGAATGTTGGAAAATATATTTTTTTTACGTTTTTAAATCATACTTTATTATTATATTATGAATGATATATGTTAAAATGGGTGAAAGCTATAGAAATTAAACTTAAAAAACTTAAGTAATTAAACTATTAAACTTAAGGTCAATGAAATTATAGTAATTAAACTATTAAAATTAAAGCTAATGAAATTATAATAATTGAACTATTAAACTTCAAGCTATAGTATTAAATTTAATTATGTGATTGCCATTATGCTATCTTATTTGTCACGGCAATTTTAATTGTTATGGCACTTTAAATTGCAAGAGTCTCTTGCTTTTATAATTGCATTTAGTAGAGAAACATTTATTTTTGGAATGACAGAGTGTATAGTATTGCCCTCCACTTCTCGAATTAGCTGCAGTGGCTTCTCAGCAACATTTCTGGAGAAATCTCATCTATGGAAAGTAACTTTTCTTCATAAATCCCTATCTGATTACAAGTATAAAGCTGCCTGACTGTATCATTTTTGTTTGCTAATTTATAAAAGTCGGAGTCTTCTATTTCAACAGCAATCGCATATTTTGGGCATCTGAATGACATCAGGGAGTAGTATTCGCCCACTTCGACCTCCACAAAAGCATTCAGTGATTATCAACATGCACCGGTGATAGTCCGAATGTATAAGAATATCATAAGATATTCTGTTTTTCACTGAGATATTTGGTATTTGTTGACCTTCACCGGTGATTGTCCACATTCCCCAATTTCGGACACTCACGGTAATATAAATATTTGATTAGCATTGTCTTATAATACGCTGTTACAACAGGTCTTATGTGCTTTTAAAAGTGGGACATTGTATATCGAAAATATAAGAGCCATAGAGCTTGAAATGGATCAATAACTGGGAATAATTGACTGTATTACAAGATGATTACAAGGACGATGATTTAAAATTCAATGTGCAAACGGTTGGAAGAAGTAATAAATAAATACATATGAAAGCATATTCTGAAGACGCAACTGGATTAATTAAAGAAAGCTATTTGAAATATGTTGTAGCTGAATTTCTGTCTCAGTTATCTTTTTAAAATTTTACTTCTTTTACTACTTTCTTTTACTTTTTTTTTATAAATTATACTATGATGAACATACCGATTTTGTTACAAGAAACCCTGATGCTGTAGTAAATAAAGATAATTTTTAAAATATGTCTTAAACTGTATACGCTTAACAGTTATTGTTAATCTGCTTGTTTATCAGTTATCCCAAATTAAAATTGCACCAATTAGAGAATTATTTATAAGTAATATTTGTAGATTTGTAAGTAATTTATTAGTCTCCTAAATACATTAAATTTTCTAACACAATCACTTATAAGTCAATTTTATTGGGATGTCATCACTTTATCACTATTATATCCAGAGTTTAAGTGCCTTCATGACACTCCTCTCAAATCGGTAATGTTTGTTTGTCCTATAGTTTTTTGGAATTACATTCAACTATATATTTCTATGCAAGTCCGACTAGTATTTGGGCACTGCAACGCCTCTAACTGCCAGTGCATTGAATTTTTAATCAATTTATAAATACTTATAATTGACTTATAATATTATTCAGGACGCTACATTAGAAAATAGAAATTTTCCACTCTTTTAAAATCAGTTCTGTTGATCAATTACAATTAAAGCTTATATATCAAATCGATTGATTAAAACTCCTCTTGTACAAAAGCATACTAGTTAGTTATACACGGACATTTACCATTAGTTTCCAGGAAGTCAATAATCTTAGACTCCAATCTGGCTAAGAGGAATTAGAGTGAGTTTGAAAGTGATCAATATAGCTGGTTCCTATTTGCCGAGGTGTTCAGTAATAGGTAGGAATGTAATTGAGATATATTGATGTGAACAAGGCATCCTTGTCTGCCAACTAAGCTCAAAGCTGCTTCTGCATCGTGGTTGAATGCGCAGAGCCCCTTTGTAATACATTTCAATGGCACACAATTGATGATGTATCATCCTTTGGATTCTGCATGTGTTTCCTTTTACTAAGAACCCTTATTATATTGAAATAGATATGGAAATAGGCTTAATCAAACATAAAATGGCAATTCTTCATCATTTATTATTGATAGCTTATAGCATGTTTTAAAGGTTTATAGAAATGCACAGTATTTAATGTGATTAAAGAAAACTATTATTCAAATTTATACGATGCAATATAACCTTTAAAGGTTATAATAATAATAATAAATATGTAAATTTAATGTTAGAGCATTCTACATTGGATTTAAGTATGTTACATGCATTAATATGCTGTAAACATCCATATTTAACATTTTGTGATTATATTTATGAAGACATTCTTGCATTGGCATTTATGTACTTGATATTTTTAAATGAAAAAGTGCAAAACGGCATTGAGGGTATAAAAGAAGACTTTATTCCAAGTATGCACCACAGGCCTTGAGCATAACAATCCCAATAATTAATGAGCCGAAGGATTCCATGTTTTTAAAATTAGTGTGGTCGCTCTGGAATCCAGTCCTTCATAACGTCCGGGAGTTCGCCATTCAATTTCCGCTAATTGTTGAGTTTCTCAAGCACAAAAGAATCAACAATTCCGATGTCTACTGTGAGTAGCTCCGAAGACTACACAGTTTCACCCAGAATTAAAAACCAGGACTACTGGCTGCTCTTCCCTATGATAACGCGCTACCACACATTTCCAGTCACACAAGCAGAACTGGCGATGTTCAATTGGGAGTAGGTAGACTAACCTCGATATAGTTCGGACTTGTCACTTTGCAATTTCATGTGTTGATACCCTGAAAAAATATCTAAAAATTATTAGTTTCAACTCGGGCAGCGAACTCAAGGACGTTGCGAAGGACTGGGTCTTGCCACTGCCACAGGAATTCTGGGAATACGGAATCCTTCGGCTCATTAATCATTAGGATCATTGTGCTCAGGCCTTTGGTGTATAGTTTGAATAACAACTTCAATCAACTCCCAATGACGTTTCGTACTTTTTCATTTGAACAACATTTGTATTTTGTATTGTAATTTTTTTTATTTAAAATTATTATAATTAGATTATTATGAACATAAAATTAAGCTAATTATCTATTGACTTCTATTCTGCAATAGTTTTAAATAATAAGTAAATTTGCATACTTGTTTTTTTAAACAATTATTCCTTAATTTATATTTATGCTTTAAAGATTAATATAGCATTACCAATTCTTCATAGTAATAATTTTAAAATAATGTTATTGATGTTTACGTTTGTTGCGTTGCGTTTTCTTTATTGCTAGAGAGAACAATTTGTTTTTTTGGTTTGACGTTGGTATTATAAAGATAAGCCTTATTCGAAATTATATTTTTAATTAATGGATTAAAATTGAATTTCAGTTTTATAACTGAGATTGCATGTAGCCATATTAATTGAAACGAGATTTTATATATCATGAAAAAGATCAATACTATTTTTGAAATTAACTGAGCTTTTTAATAATATTTCTACTTTAAAAACATTAATAATAATGTGGACTACATTAAAGCTCCAGTCAGTGTACTTTACTTAAAAATTTCATAATATCTATAGATATTATTTTTTGCAAATACAAATTCTTCCAGGTGAAATATCTTACTTCAATTACTACGATTAGTTCTCTCTCCCTATATATATATGTATACTTTGTTCAAATTTTCAATCGTTAATAAAATATTTTTTATTCATCCTATCAAGTTCAAATACATTTTTTAAAACTTTTAGTA
>JAPMOQ010058830.1:1396240-1398740 GCA_026543055.1 Argiope trifasciata | reverse complement strand
TTTACCAATAATCCAATGCAAACTGCCTACATTGGAATTTGTTGTTGAGACGTATCGTTTTTGGATATTTTAGTGTTTTTCAGATATTGGTTACTAGTTTAGGTAAAAAATACGCTCCTTTAAAGTGTTTTTCTTCCGTGGGCACATAGATTGTTATGCTTGTAGCGTAAATATGTGTATCTGGGCACGTCCATTTTTTTTCTTTTTTTGGAACATGTCATTTTTAGAATCAATATTGAAAAGCCTAGAAATGTGGAACATTTTGTATACTTTGAAAAACTTTATTTTGTATTTTCCTGTTTTCTATATGTTATAATACATGCTTTGAGATTGATCCGTAGTTCTGTTTTATATGTAACATTATATATATAATGTAATGTTATTATTATATTCATCGAAATGAATATAGCGATAACAAAAGGTTATAACTATTTAATGAAAAAGATTATTATCGATAATATTAACCCGGAATGCAGATGGGACTTCAAAACTATTTTTACCTAAGGCGCAGGTACAGTGAAGCGGAAGTCTACGCATGTGCGGGTTGAAACTTCCACAACGACACGAAACCCATTCATTACATCTGGTGTGTAAAGTGTTACATCAAATGTTTACCTTGTTAAACTTGAGATGTGGTTAATGCTACTGCTAGATTGGGATTTCATGGATTATATCTGTCAGCAAAATGGAGCACTCCCACATTGGTTTACGGAAGTTCGCACCTTTTTAAACCACCTTCAATACGTTGTAACAGTCGAAGCTGAAATGTCAACGGTATCTTCGGTTCTTTTCCACCCTGATCTCCGTACCTGATAACACTGCGATTTTCATCCATAGAGTTACCTGAAAGAAAGATTTTATGTGTTTCCCATGCGCAAAACAATTGAAGAGCTCAAAATACTCTTTCCAATGCGTTTGTGTCGATAATTAAGGACATGCTTCAGAATGTATGGCATGAAATTTACTACCACCTATCTATTATCCGTATGACTAAAGGCAGTCACATAGAGCATCTATGACGAATGTATGCGAAATTTTGGAATTCAGTATACATCATGTATTAATCTTATTAATTAATTCTTCCTCATTAAAGAGTTGTAGCCGTTTATAATAGGTGTATTCATTTTGAATTCCAATGTATATGCTACAATTTCCAATTAATACACGGTTTACAAAAAAATATAATCACTCCACCACAGTTCCCAATGAAAATTTCAAATTAAACATATTACTTTTCTTACGAAATCAAAACGCGATGTCGGAACATTCTTTTCTAAAGCAATATAAGCTTCTAATACATTCTCAAGATTTATTTCCCTGCTTTTTAGCTCTCTATTCAATTTATTGCATTGCTCTTGTCATGATTTTACAAATAAATCTTGAAAAAAACTAAAAACTGAATTATTTAAAAAAGCATGAGGAATAAAGTCATTAAAGAGCTTCACGAAACTTTCTTTAAATCATTTTGAGCACACACACACTCAAAATTACTAGGTGTTTTTCCGATTTCCTTTGAAAATTAATAAGGGGGTAATTCCTTTATTAATAGAGGCCCCCTGTGGTCTGGTGGTAAGGTCTCGGCTTCGGAAAGAAAGGGTTTAAGGGTGCTGTGTAAGCAGGTCTGGTGCAGGTTAAATTCATTGGGGTCAAATATCCAGTTCCCCGGTTTGTGGCGTGCATGTTTGGAGAGGAAGCGACAGCTGAGTTGTCCTCGAAGTCTGACCGGGGTTCTTAATTAAAAGTTCCGTCCCATATAGCCCTAGTATTAATTTAAAAATGGGATATTAATATAACTAAACTACAAAGGAATCTTTACAAAAACTAAAAATTGTATAGTTTTGTGAAACACATGAAAATCACTAAAGAAAATCGCGACTCTCTCTTTAACGTGTTTTTCAAGTACACGCATTCACACGAACGCTCGCGTGAGTCCACCAAACATGTAATTAAGATTATTTTATTTCAGAAATTTCCTTTGAAATTAAAAACTAAGTAAATTCCTTATTATGGAATAACTTACTGTTGTTTCATAAATATAGAAAAACGAAATGCTTATAATTGATTTCCTTACTTGCTAAATGGAGTCCATTTCTTGTTTTTTGAGTTATTTCCCTCTCGTCATTTCTTCTAGTTTACCTATTTTCTTGCCATTTATGGATAATTAATTCATAGTATTTGTATTTAATTTTAATTGATTCGTTTATATTTAACTTGCTGCGCAATATTCTCTCCTAATTTATATTTTGAGCATCAATTTCCATTTAAAACCAAGTTATTTTAACATCAATTGACATAAATGTTTATTGTTGAATACAAGCCTTCATAATGCCACATGATATTATAAAGGCATCAAAAGAATCCCTTTTCTTGTATTTATCTTCTAGCTTTTGTAATTCTTACGAGATATCGCAAATTGTTTGCTTTCAATTTAAACTTATATAAAGGCTAAACAGTGTCTTTCTTTATTAGCCTTTACTGAAAAATGAAAATCACATGATTA
>JAPMOQ010058830.1:1375033-1386240 GCA_026543055.1 Argiope trifasciata | reverse complement strand
TAGCGACATAAGATAAAGTGCTGAAAACCTTGAAGTAGAAAATTATATGCTATTTCTTGAAAAATTCAAAAACATAATAAGCTATCATTCAGTTAAAATAAAGATGCGAGGTTTTTTAAAGTTAAATCTTGGAGACTTTAAAAATCTATATCACAATTCGGAAAACTATCAATAATCCAGTAAAGTAACTAAGACAAGAAAATACAAAGAGATGGAAAATCGATTTCTCTGAGATAGATCAACTGTCCCTTGTTCCTTGGGAAATTTTAAAGTATTGGTGATAAAAATTTGCGATTTAATAAAATAAAGTGGTCAGATTCTACACTGTTAAATATGGTTATTTAAAATTAAAGACCAGAATTAAAAATACTGGACATTATTTTATAGAGAATGTCTTCAAGGGAAGTTCAAATAATAAAAAACAGACAATACAATAATTAATCAGAATTTTCAAAACTTTAACAGATATAAGTTTAAACGGATAAAGGTGCATAAAAAATATTTTATTATTATGATGATAGTAAATTTTAGCTAAAACTAATAATAAATAGTAGTAGTAAAATATTATAATTAGTTATTTTCAAATAGGTAATGAAATTTATTCATACTAATTTATTAAAAATATTTTATAATTAAAAAACGAAAACTTTAGTAGTAATCAATCAATACTTACTATTAATTCAGACTCTCCCTATATATATATTTATTTATATATCTCTATTAATGAAATGCTTTGTATTCATGCACTCAAATTCAAATACATTTTTTAAAACTTGTAGTGGATGACACTTGATATTAATACAGTTTTTTTAAAACATTAATCTTTTAATTAAAATTAATTAGTTTTTAATACTTTAAATAGAGTTTTAGTAGTTTATAATGAAAACTGAAATCAACAGGCAGCAGTTCAATCTGTAAAATGCAATGTTTTCAATATTTTTCAAGTGAAGGCGAAGAGAGCGAATTCAACTCTTGCGAAAATCAGTATTTTTTAATTATATTTTTTGATAATTATCTAATAAAAAGTAACTAAAATAAAAAAATTTCTTTGTTGACCTAGGTAAGAATTAAATTTTAAAGCATTTATTAATTGTTTTTAAAAATTAATATTAAAAAAATGGAATAAAGTTGAACAGTTTAGTTGATAGATAGCTGTTAATAATAATAAAGTTTATATAGGAATAATTTTTTAATGAGGTATATTTTTTAAAGTATAACAGTTTGTTAGAATTCAGGCTTACCCTTTAAAATTGGTAGAGCGAGTTGCATTTTTAAGCCTTCGTTAAGCGGAACAGATGTTATTCTCGAAGCTGATTAATAAAACATAATGATAAATCACGCTTAATTATTTATTTTTATTTTGTATGCAATATTAAGCAATAACGTTATTCACAATATTGAATAATAAATCAGTTGTTTTTATTTTATGTGCAATAAAAATGGATTATTTCAATTTTTAGGCCTCAATGCATTATTAAATTTATGACGATTTTCTTCCTCAGGAAGTTGGATGAATCAGCAGAGACTTACACTGAAAACGATTATAATTGAATCGTAATAATAAATAATATTTTAAATTAAACAGTGTTTCTGACGATTTTTAAATTTTTGAAAATACAGTTACAAAAAAAAATCCTCTGATATAGATCATATTTCAACTTGCATCTTATAGAAACCAACAATTGTCAGTTTTCAACTTACTTAGTCAAAATAAATTGACCTTATTTTAATAAATTTAATTAAAAGTAATTAAAACAAACATATTAGTGTATTGAACAGATTAATTTTTTAAAATATCGTTATTTTGAACATTTCAGTCTTGAGAACAATTGCTTACCAAATTTACGACTCAGTAACAACTATATGTAATAAGTTTAGTTTATTTTATGATACATCGATATCAAGTTTTAAAAATGTTACACTTGCGACATCCAGAAAATATAAATCATGAAATTCCAAAATGAATGAATAATCTTTTATTTTTTTATTGTGAAATTTTTTATAGTTATTTATTATTATTAAAATAAGTGTGATTTAATCCTTTATATATAAATATGAATTAAATTAAACAAACTCGGTGTGTCTTAAAAGAAGAACATAGCAAATTAGGAATTTAAAATCTTATTGCTTGCAAAACCCATTAATGTTTTTAAATTTGCGCAGATTTATTGCCCTCATGAAATAAAGGAACAGTAAAAAAGTTGATTTTTAAAAAAATAATTAGAATTTTTTTCATAAATTTGTTCTTAAAAGAAGGAAAAAAATCCCTTAAAATAAATTTTAAAAATCTTCAAAATAGCACACTTTGGAAAGGAAAATAACGTATAATTCTTTGATTTTTTTATCAGTTCTTAATACTTAAATCCTAATGATAAAGAATGAAGCTTTGACTAATTGACTGAAGCTTGACTAAATATTTCATTATAGCAATCTTAAAAATAAACGAATAATATTTTTTAAATTAAGAACATGATGTTGTTGTGGTTAGTGGTTTTTAAAGCCTCAAAATGTGTAGGCAACAAATTGAGGATTTATCGCATTTGATGTATCAATTTTTCGCTTTTAGATTTATTACAAAATAATACAGAAAGTTGTCACATTTGGAGATTTATCGCTAACTAAAGTTACAACTTGATTTCCAAATTATTAATTCTCTGAATTCTTATAAACAGCCTTAATTAATTTAAGCTATTAATCAGTTTAAACCAGTTTGAAACAGCCATTAGACTATCGGATAACTGATGCATCGATATTTAGAAAAATGGATTTTGTTTCATCTCAAAATCGGTTGAACTTCCTAACTTTGTTTGTCAGCTAGAAAAACTGAAAATGAAAGTTTATAAAATATTAAACCAACTTGAAACTTTTCTGTTGCTCTCTCTCTCATTATATATATATATAATAAATATATAATATAATATGAGAGAGAGAGACCCACAGAAAAGTGTCTCGTGATTGTTTCAAGTTGTTTTAAAGTTAATTATTTAAATTAAGACAAATAATGACTTAAAAATAATAATATTCACTCATGATAACTTGAAATTTGGAATCATAGATTTCATTTTTTCCCCTTACATTTAGAAATTTTAATTATTTTTACCCCACAAAAAATTGTTTTTATTTAAAGAAAATCTTGAAAATATATAGCAGAAAACAGACTACTAACCTTAACTGAAAAAAAAATATTTATTCACAATGTTTGGAAGGAAACAAGGAAAGGTTTGTACAAGGAAAGCAATGACTGATCTTTGAAAAAAGTTTTGCAACTGCATTGTTTGTATCTTCTGGTTTCTATAGTTAATTAATGTTAAATAATTATGGCATAAGATTTTTTTATTTCTTTTATGATATATATTTTTAGCTTTTATGAAGGCGTCATCATTTAATTTCATGATGTGATCAGCCAACTTCAATTACAGAGAGGTAATGAGTTTACTTTTATCTTTTCCAGAAGTTATGTTTTTTGTTTTGCTTTTCGTCATGTTTTAGCTAGTAATCGAATTTAGAACTAACAAACGACTTCCACCTTCGTGTGTTTACTTAGCCATTTGAAAAATGCGCGTGAGTAAAGTTGTTTCACTGCTTCATTTCCGCACAGGAGAATAAATTCTTATCTTTACTCATAACTTTGCAGAACAGAGCAGCTGATATCACACCAAAATGTTCTTTATGCCTTATTATACGAGAAGAAAATATCCATTTAAAAACCGAGCTTCAACACAAAAGCACAAAAAAGGAATGATAAAGATAACACAGGAAGAGAACTCATTTCAGTCGCTAGTTTTGCATTGAAATAAGGAACGCCACAACCACCAGGGGGCTCTGCAAAGTACAATATGCTATGACAGAGTTTCAGTGTTAATTAAAATCTCCGATGCGATAAGAAATGGACCTTTATTTTTCACTCGTGTTCAAACCAGCTGAGCCGTGTAAATGGGACCAAAAGTACCACTGATGGTACAAAATCATTCGACCGTGTGATATTTTTTTTCTTTTTTTTTTAAGTCTTCTTTAAAAAGTTCTAACATGGCCTGAAATCTATTTAAAGGAGTTACCTGCCCATATGTAAATTCAACTGTTTAAGTATAATGGAACTTTCTTTCCATTATAGAACCTAAAGGGAATGAATTTTAAAAAAAGGAAGAAAGAAGCACGCTTGTAACACCTGCTTTGAATTCATGAACCAATGAGCTTCTTCCTCACAAGCGGAAACAGTTTTTTTTGTTTGTTTTTCTTACTGAAGAAAAATCGTTTGTTCTGCGTTTCATGCTTATGTATATGAATAGCAAGCCGTTTTTAAGCGTCTTTCATCAAATGTAGAATAAGTTTAAAAATATCTTTTTTTTTTGTTCCATTTATTTTCTACTGTTTATAAAGTTGTAACAAAAGAAAACATAAGTAAAATGTACCTAATGGTTTTAGCCCATTCATTTACTCGTGTCTCTAATCTGATATATTTTCGATTGTTAGAAAAGAATATATACTACTAACAAGTATAAAATTCATCTTTCAAAAATGGTGGTTAAACAATTATTTTAGCAAATATAATAAATTGAATTTTCTTAATATAAGCAAATGTTAATAGTTCTTAATATAAAGAAAAAAAAGTGCACAAAAATGTATTTTTATATATACGATTTCTATCACTTTTTTGTGAATTTCTAAACGCAAGAATGTAATATCACTCTAATCGTAGCGCATTACAAAAATAATCATACATGTTGCTTTAATTAAAATAAAAATGTTATGCGATGCTTTGACATCAATTTTGTTTTTCTATGATGCTTTAAGGTTTCCAATACCAAATTGGTTGAAATTGCTGTTTCAAGTATGAATTAATAATATTTATTTCAGGTCCTGAAATAAATCCGTGCAGATTTTCATTCGTTTTCTGTTTACAAAGATTCTTTTCTTGTTATTGATATTAACTGCCCTTTACGCTCAGTTGATTTACATGGAGTATGAGTTATATTTAATTGAAACTAAATCTCTTATCCATAAATAGTTCCACATGGTTTCTTCAACAAATTATTTTTAAACATCAAAATTTCAAAATTATAGTTTTGTTATTTAAAGCTTTTCACTTATAATTTTCATAGTATTTCTAAATATTCCTAATAAAATTGAACTTAGTGACATCACAGTGATATTAAAATCGTGAATTTCTGATATTTTGATAAATCTCACCATTTTAGAACTCACTGAATTTGGAAAACCATTGTTGGAAAAATCTGGTCTGTTCTTGACAAATATATCTATAATTCCTGAAATGACACGGATGAAATTTGGTATACGATCTATATACCTAAGTTGTAAATTGTTATCAAATTTTGGGCAAAATCCCTTTAGAGGAAGTGTGCCTGTACGGCTATAACAACATAACCGAGATGAAATGAAGAAACTTATGAATAAAATTCGGTATATAAATTTAGCACTCATACTATAGACATATTTTGAATCAAATCCAAACAATTGTTATCAGTCGGTTGACTTGTACTTTCAGAAACATCCAAACAAAATAATTCAGAAATGCAATGTCTTAAATATTTGAAATTATGGGATTTATTTATTTAAAATACAGTTTTGTGTCAAAATTTGTTTTCAGTCACTTGCGAAAACGTTTTTAAAACACAAATTTGATTTTTGTATTCCATTAGTGAATTTCCATTAATTTAATTTAATCATCAAAAAGAAAACTCTCCAAAGATTCAGCAAAAATGCTGAATTTCAGGTAAAAAGTGATATTATTCTAATTATTGTACGCCTGTGTCGAGAAATGCATTCTTTGAGATAGCATCAATAATAGCTGGTATGAGAAAAAGTTTTGTTAAAACCAATGTCGCTGTTTTGCTTTCTTGTATGCCAAGTATTCAAAAGGAAAGTCATAAAATCATTAAACATTCAAACTTAGGAAAGAGAGAGAATTGTTTTTGTCCGAATTTCGGAATTTGATGTTAATATTAGAAAAGCGGTATTTATTTTTGAATAATTACCTTAAAAAAATCCTAAATTTAGGAAGTCAAAATTTAACCCAATGTCTTAAGTTATTCAGTGACTCAAAATAAAACAAAGCCGTAAATGTAGACATTGATTGCCTCTAGCGATTTAGTCAGGGAATAAAAGTGACTCTCATTCTAGGCTCTTAAAAATTTAAGAATTTGTAAACTTACCACCAATTAAATTTAATCAAAAAGGATGCTTGTAAAAATTAGAATATCACAGACACCGGCAATTTAAATTCCACAAACAACTTCCAGCTTTTACCATTTTTAAATTCAACAAATGTAATTCCGAAAACTTCACTGCATTCACTTCTCCATTCCAAACATCGCATACAAAACGAAAAATGGAAGATAAAAATAACTATCTCTCTGCTTTGCGAAACAACACCACTAGCCAGATTTTTAAATCACAGAGGAGGAACCTCACAAATTGCCTCACTACAAGTGCCCCCCTTTCCCTGAATTTTTTAAAAATCACGCTCCCATTACGTAAGCTCTCACCGTTTTTATCCGTCCTCACACAGAAAGATTTTAGACTCAAATACCTGTTTGTTCTTTAAATGCAACAAAGCTTTCAGTTAATTAAAGCAGTAGTGGGCGGAGACAGGAACAAAGGGACCCTCAGGCGCCTCGTAGCGCGAACACAATAAATCCTCTCTCTCCGGATTTAAAAACGGCAAAATCTCTGGTATATTGAGAAATGAGCAAGCAGGAGTGGCCGTTAATCAGGCAAGAGCAACGACAACACGCTGGTATTTTTTTCCTTACAGTTTCTAATTTTCTGAAAGGAATTCTAATTAATATTTTCAGTTTTGTCTGCTGAGATAATTGCTCTTTTATGGAACACAACAGGATTGGAAGGCAAGTGAAATGACTTTTGTGCTGCCATCTAGTGAGCTGATGTAGATCTATATATTTTTTTAAACAGTGTTCATGCTTTTCTTTAAGATATTCGTGCTCTAATACTAGTTTTAATTTTAGATTTTACTGAATTTTTTTTAAGTTTGATTTTACCTTTTAAATAAAATTTGTAATTTTAAAATATTCATAACTTATTTTTTTTTCAATTTTATTCATATTCAGTTATGCTTTTAAGAACGATGTCAAATATTTCTACGAATATGATCTATTTTACAATCTTTTTTTTCTGTTTTATATCTTTTTAATCTGGGTGAAAACCTTTTTTTTTTTTTACTTACAAACGGTATAATAATTTACTGATTCAAATGTTGTCATATGTCTGCTATTCAAAATTAAGACCCTAATATAGTTTTAAAATTCTATATAAATTAAACAATATAACGGAACTGTGGGCAACGTCACCTAGAGAAAACGTCAGCGCCACCTGGATAATATAGTCAGTCGACCTCCAGCCATCGTAGAGAGAGCGTCTCGGTTGAGCACTATCTTTCTGTATTTCGTAAATGTCTTTGTTCGTCGTAAATGTCTTAATTGTTTCGTTAAGTTAGTCGTGTAAGTGTTGTCCCCTTTTGTTATATAACTGTTCGTATATATGTTTATGTTTAGTGAAGTCTACCAATAAATATGTTAAAAGCTAGCCTTGGTAATTATTGAAGACGAATGGTTATAACAATAAATTATTTAACAAATTGCGAAAATTGAGAATTTTGACGATTGAGCATAAAATTCCAGCTTTTCAGAATTTTGTGAATGTCATGAGAACTCATAATGCCCTGAGAGTTCTGTGCTTTGGCACTTAGAAAATAAAGTCGGTATTCATGTATTCATTAACAGTATAACTTTAGAGCGATAAAAAATTATTTTTAGTTCTTTTTTTGTATACGAAATACAGAAAAAAAGTCGAACTGGAGATTTTGAAGAATCTTCGCATTTCATGCCTCCTTGAGTGTGAAAAGACTTTTTGATATTATTACAAAATTTTCTTCGTTGTTGTATCTGGGGGCAATTTTACATCTATAAAGGTCTTTATTTTAAACGAAGTCTACCAGAAAAAACTCTAAAGTAGCATAAAGCAACAGCACTTACATCAGTCATTAAGAAATGTCGATTAATCGCAGTAACATCGCGCATTTAATTCCTAGCTCAGCATCTTGCATTCTGTCCAAATATTTCACTCGCACTTTGGTAAATAACAAAGTTCATCGGAGCATCCGGCTTACGTAGAGATGCTATCCCCCTAATAATGGTGCGATGAAGACTTGACATTGGTATTGCCTTGTGCTGTGGTAACTAATGATGATATTAGAAAAAGTTCTTTTTCCAAATGCAGGCCTTGAGTGCTCGCTTTTTATAGTCTCTCCATAGGAAGTGATGTAATCGTTGGAAAGTACCAGAACTTTCTCCAAGCTTCCGGGGAAAAAACTGGTCTCAGTTGACTCAATGTGGAATTTTCTGGAAAATTCCTTTTATATCCGTCTCAAAATTTATCGCCAAGTCGCCAACTTCTGTCGTCAAGATTGACATGTCACGGATATGTTTTACCACTTTGCAATTATATTATACATAGAGCTAATGAAAATTAATTTAAACAATGAATGAAATGGCCTTAACACAAATATATAGATATTATTAAAATTGTGAGTGAAAATTCTTTCAAATGAAATCTGTCAATCTAATTGTCGGAATATATGTTAGCACGAGAACTACAAGATGTCGAATAAGTGATAAAATTTGATTCACAGATTTAACACCTAATGTATAAATATAAAATTTCAGATTCAATTCGTTAAATATTCACCATCTACTGATTTATGTCTTCACAAGCATATAAGATCGCATTTAAAAGTTCCTGTGATGAAGCCGGTGGGTTTCAGGTTCGAGACTCGATTACCCCGAAGAACCATCGTGTAAGGGATCTTTTGTATGTTAAGTCCATCAAGTCGAAAGTCATCCCTCTGATGTGATGTGGAAAAAGGGTGCTATCTTAGATGTTGCCCTCTTCGTTTACCCATTGTTGATATGAAGAACCGGAACGATGACGAGATGTTTTTGATTTTCTGATTTCAGAAGCTTCATTAATTCCTCTTTTAGTAAATATCTACTTCAAGAATTTTTCAGGAAAATGGTGCCTAAATTTAATTAGCAATTCTTGCAAATATTTTCCAGTGGTTCACTTAACTTAAGGCAGGAAAAAAAATTATTAGAAATATACTCATAGGATGTCAAAACTTTCATTTCTTAATTGTTTAAATGATTATTAATTAGAATTTTCTTTGCTTTCGATTTTCATTGACTCTCAGTAATTATCTTTGTAACAACATACTATTTTTTCTGTTCTCAAATTTCACATTTATGTAAATCCATTTAATCCTTAGCCCCAGATAGGGGACTCGCCTTCATTAATATTGGAACATGTCCAGTTTCTTTTATATAAAAAATGTAGATAAATCTTAACTCAGACTGAGGCCACGGTAGGCTGGTGCTAAGGTCTCTAATTCGAAACCGGAATCTTTTGCATTCGAGTCTCTATTCCATAGAAGAGTTGGGTCTGGTTCCCGTTAAATCCGTCAGGTCCAAACGACCTCCCCCTGACTTGGCGTGGTGTGGAGAGGGGTGGCCAGCTTAAGTGCCATTCTCGTCATCTGACCGCTTTTGAAAATTACTAGTTCAGTCCCAAAATAGCCCTAATGTTGCTTTAAAACTCTAATAACTTAACCTGATAATGTAATAATGTTACAAAAATGTCTTAACCCTAATAATGTTGCTTTATAACTTTAATAGCTCTAATGTTGCTTTAAATGGGGATTATTTATCTAAACCAAACCAATCAAACCCAGTTTCTTTGTTAAAAAAATAGTTGGTTTAATTTAATTTAATTTGAAGTAAAAATCACTTCAATGTCACTAATTCTTATAATTTTTTATAACTAATTTTATCTCAAAGATTTGTTTGAAGATTTATGTTATACTTCCAATGAAATTAATTTATAATAATTTATCAAAAACAAACTGTGTTTCAATTACAGAAAAATAAGAACATTAATTATAGAAATAATTTGTTATGTATGTGTATGATTAAAATAATAAAAAGTATTTTATTCAAGATTTTTTTTTATTTTGTTAATGTTTTATACTAATTAACTTTGCTTGGAGCACCAGACAGTAAATTTATTGAAAAAGCGGTGTTCTCAAAAAGCTGAAAAAGCCCATTTTATTAGTAAAGAAATATATAATAGTAGCCAAACTCAAAAAAAATTCCGTTTCTCCATTAATTCTAATATAAATGCTTAAAATCGAAATTTAATTAACTATTTAATTCCGACATCAACATTTTTTACCAATTTTATATTCAGGTATTCAGCAAAAAAATAACAAAATAAAAATGAAAAAAAGTTGTTAAGTGATAAATGCAAGAACAAATTGTACAAAAAAAGTGGTAGATGCTTCATTAAATTTGAAGTAACTTCAAAGTAATTATTGTACCATTTAGATTAATAAAATATTTTTGTTACCATTTTCAGAACGTACACAAATATTTTATTTAAAATAAAACTAATTAAAATCTGATGATTCCCCCTTACTAAAATTGTAATGACTTTGTACATTAAAACATTTTGTTTAAAAATGTGGAGATAAATGGTTACATTATTTAAATAATTTTTTCCCCAAATAAAGTTTACGAAAAATATTTTTAATTATTTTTATTTTTAAGTTTTCTAACAATTAAAACTTGCTTGCATAGTTCTATAAAAATAGCTGGATAGAAAAGATATTACTTATAGCAACAAACCTTCAACATAATTTGTTTCATGTAGAGAAATTATTTTGTAAGGGATTGCGTTTCAGATTAAGAGTCTGCATTTTAATAATCATTCACATTTTAGTAATGATATTTTATAAAAATTCCCATTATTGTTATATAATTATGATGGTGTGAAAGATTTTAAACGTACTTGTCAGTTGTCAGTGACCAAAAATTCAGCCAGGTTGTAGGGGTGTTTTTTTCTGTTGTATGTATATATATTTATGCACTTGAGTGTATTTTTATAATTTGGCGAAGTTTCTTGGCGATCTTTGATCGACGTTAAAACCAAATTGAACAGATTTTGATTTTAATGCATTGCATTATAAAAAAAAATTAAGGTAAATATTGCATTTTTCTTTTGGTATTCCTTTTTTATTGTCAGTTAAATTCCTATCCTCAATACCCAATTTAAAACGATGGAAATATAGCTATGATAAAGGAGATACCAAGGAAAAAACCGACAAAATAAAAGTAATAACA
>JAPMOQ010058830.1:1343163-1375023 GCA_026543055.1 Argiope trifasciata | reverse complement strand
TTCCTCTGTTTCAGATGTCAATTGTTCTTTTAACTTGGAAAGTAATTTATTGTTATCATAGACTAGAGAATCATCATTTTCATGAACCAAATTGGATCTGTTATCCTGAAATGAAAGAATTAAAGCAGAATCGTCTTTCGGTTTCTCCATTACATATGCTCCTGACTCCTTTAATGTAGAAACTATTTCATGGTCATAGGCTGTAGAATCAGTATTTTCATCAGCCAAATAGAATCTGTTATCCTGAAATGAAAATATTACAGCTGACTCGTCTTTCGATTTCTCCATTTCAGATATCTGTAACTTTTTTAATGTAGAAGACATTTTATGGTCAGGTGTTGTAGTATTATTATTTACTTTAACTGAATTACATTTGCTAACCTGAAACGGAATATCTTCATTAGAATCAATTTGAGATTCCTCCACTTTAGATGTCCCTGATTGTTCTAATATAAAAAGAAATTTTCTGCCAGAGATTGCAGAATAATCATTTTCATCTGCCAGATTGCATTCTTTATTCTGAACAGAAAATATTTCAACAGCATCATCTTTCGGTTCTTCCATTTCAGATGAATTTATTTGTTTTAATAAAGACTCTCTTTTAGAAGTTGCAAAGTCGTTCACATCACCCGAATTCAAATCTATGTTTTGGGCTGAAGGTAGAACACTTGAATTATCAAAAGATGTTTCAATTTTATACTCTTCTGTTTGATTCAATATCTGAAACAGTTCATTCTCTGAAATTTTATATCCCTCAACTTCTTCTATAATATTCGGCTCATTTAAAGTGGGAAGTATTTTATTGGTACCGGTAAGACCTTCTCTAGTTTTACAAAACTCAGAAAGTTTGATTCCTTCCAGATTATCTTCGAATTCTTGCATTTCACCACCTTCTAAACAGTTTAATTCTTGTAATATTCCATTGTTAGAGATTGTAAAATTACCAATTTCATCAACTGATTTTGATTCAGAATCCACAGTTGGCAAGTTTTCTTTTGGTTTTCTTTTTATTTCTTCAAAATTAAATTCATGTATTTGTGTTGTATGTGGGAAATTGTCAAAATATAATAACGACTCAGTATTAGAAAGGATATCTTGTGTTTTATTTTTGCTTTCCACATTTTCTTCTTCTGATTTCGTATTGTTCAAGGAGTTATCATAAAAGCTTCCTTTCATAATAAATGTATCACTTACATGATCATTTCCAGATTCTGTTAATAGAGTTTCCGTAATTTTAGCTGGATCTAAAATATTTTCATTTAAATCATTATACCGATAATGGTATTCAAAATCCTTGAAAGTATCAATCTTTCCCTTATTAAAGTTTATCTCTTGAATTTGATGACCAATTTGATGTTCAGCCAAATTATCTTTAATATCAGCTTTCTTATCACTTTTAATACAATCAGTTTCACTAAAAAGAATAAGATCTTCGTCTAATGGGATGAATGTATCTTCAAAGTTTCTTGTAGCAATTTTGCTGATTGAGTCAGGGTGACTTAAAATTTCTCCTGGTAAGCATTCAGATTCTTCGGCCTCATGAACTTTTGGAGCAATAGAATCAGAAAATAAATCAGTAATTCTACCAGGAATAAAACCTATTGAGTTGTTATTAGCTTCTATGCTATTTGTTTCTAATTTTAACTCTCTACCATTTAAAAAGCCAATGCCTAATTCATCGCCAAAATTCATGAACGTATTGCTTCCATTTTCTTGATCAAAGCATACGTCACAACTTTCATTCTTACGAGGCAATGTGACATCAGGATCAGTTTCATTAGAATCTCTTTCTTCATTTTTTATGTAAAGATCTTTTAATTTAAAAAATGGCCCTGGATAAAAAACCTCAAAACTTTCAGATGACATTTTATTTGAATCTTCTTGCATATTTTGAGGAAAAACAGATTTTAAGTCGAAGGTATCAGGACAATCTTCAAAAACTTCGTATGTTTTGAATGGTTCTAAATAGGTTTCTTTATCACCAACTTCATTATTTTGGAATATTTCATCTGCTGATTTAAAGACAGAATTTTTTAATGAATTATCCTGTGTATTACTTATATCTTTATTGAAATCAATCAAATTAGATTCACTTGATATTGGTACTAGTCGATGCTGAAATCTTTCAGAAGACATCACAGTTGATCGTTCCAGTGGTAACAAAGAATATTCTATTTTCTCTGATTTTTTATCTGAGTCATCATCGAAACTGTGATTATTTGGATAGATAAATAATTGAGATGTTAAGACTTCATCTCGAGTGTAATTACCGTCATTGGAGAAAGATTTTACAGAAGTAGAAGACCTGCAAATCTTAGTTTTAATGTACCGCCCATCTGTTTCTGTTTTTTCTAGTTGATAATCAATATTAGTTCGTATAAGGCTCTTTGCAGGCTCAAAGGGTTGAGATGTGTTGTTCTTCTTTAAAGTTACATCATTATTCGAACTTTTAGAGTTCTTTCCAGAAAGTGTCGTCTGTGTACAAAAGTAATGCATCATACTAAACATTGATCCAGATACTAATTCAACTAAATCTAAACTATATTCTATGGTTGTAGCTAAGGGTATGATGCAAAAAAATTCGAATATTGTCACTAATTTTCTGTATATTTGGATAATTACTGAATTCGAATTATCGTCTTCGACTTTAAAAGGATGTTCCTCAGCAGCAACTTTAGGTTTTTTATCAGCAGGAAAAGATATATTTGAGGGAATATCATTCCCTGGTGAGTGTATGTTTAAGACGTCTTCAATCATATTTTCAACTGCAGTATTTAGTTCAAAATCGCCATTGGTTTCAAATTCATTATAAGTATTATAACTGAAATCTTGCTGACATTTTTTATCTGGATGAACAGGAAATTCAGCATTAAAATCCTTTCTATTTTGTATCTGATATTCTTCTTCGCTGGTTATGTCTTTATCTTTGAACTTTCTTTCACTAAAATCGTTCTCCAGAGATAATGTTTTTTTAAATTCATAATTTTTTGACAAACTTGGCAATAATAATTCATCATTAAAATCCTTTTCATCCTTACTATAAGTGATTTCTTTAAGAACTTGACTTTCTTCAAATTTATTTTTGCAGTTGACTGAACGAGGATCTGAAACATTTTCCTGGCAATATTCTGCACTGGATGAGGTTAACTGAATTAGCGGCGAAGACAGTAATGTTGAAGATAGTAAATATTCATCTAGCTTTCTATTCTCTTTGGAATCTTTTAAGGTAGGTAAAGTTTCGTTTGAATATTTTTTTAAAATCCTGTTTTTAATTTCTTGAACAACGATCTTTTTTACTAGTGTATTTTCATTTTCTTCTAAGATATTTAACAGCTTTTCAAAGCTTTTCTTATTGAAATTTATATTTATTCTATTCTCTATAAGAGTGTAATCATTTTCTTTTATATTCGTAATCGAAGAAGATTTCATTACTTTAAAATTTTGCTTACCGGGGTAATTCGCTTTTAACATCTGGTTTAAGGAATTCACTACTGATTTATTATCAGTAGTTGAAAAATTACTATTGATAACTTTATGTTGGTTTGAATATGAGGAAATATTTGACTGATGTTTTGGCGACTGAGGACAAATATTTCCACATGCTTGTAAACTTCTAGTAAAAGATTTTTCATCATAATTAGCTTCTTCTGTTGGCGAAATTGATTGTTGAAACAGCTGTGATGATTGATATGGATAAACACTATGATTGACTTTATGTGTTTGGAGTGGAAAAGTTGGTTGAAATGAATCTTCATATGACTCCACAGGCGTCACAAATGATTGCTCAATAAGTTTTATATCATCAGTTTTGGAGGAAATTGGTGAGAGTTTATTCAAGTGTTTTATTTTTTCTGGCCTCTTCAGTTCATCCTCTTTGAGCATCAATTGTTCATGTGTTAAACTGCAATTACCTTCAGTAAAATCAAAAATCATACCCAAATCCTTGTTGTTTCTCCTTAAATCTATTTTTGGTGGTAAAATTTTACTGTGAGGCTCTTCAATTTTCTGCGATGATGAGGAATTCGTGAGAAACGCATCGCCAGCTTCAGTACTATTGACTTCGAATTTTGATGATGACTGTTCTTCCAGTTCGTCACCCCAACATTCGTTAATTATTTGCAACGTTGAACTTTCAGAATTATCCATATGCAATCGACAGGTTTCAGTTTCTAACTCAAAATTATTGGTTTCTTTTAAAACGAAACTGTAAATTTAAACAAGACTGCCGAATTCTGCTCTACAAAATCAATTCACCTTTCAAAATTCACATAATTAGCATTTCTCTTTAATATCGATCTTTCACACTGCAAGTACTTCAGAAAATGAAAGCAAACGATATTTCAAGAAAACTGTTGCCATTCCGGCCGTTCATTAAGAAGTAAAACATAATTACTGCGAAGACGAAATAATATCCGAAACTTCTGACTGAAAACTTTTTACTTCTTAACAAAAGAGTCTCGTTTCACGATATTTATATACACAAGTAATTATATTTTTCTTAACGATATGACTTTTTTATTTTCTTTTTTCACCAAGCACTTTTCGGTAACAGATCTGTCATTTACAATGTTTTATACTTGCATTTGAAAAATAACTATAGAAAAGTGGGAACTGTTTCTGACGTTTGGCTTTCATTTAATTGGTCGATTTTAGAAATAAAGATATCGCAACGCTTCAAAAATAATTGCAAGCGTTTAATTGCAAAACTTTTATACGCTGCAATGATTATTAATGCATTTTAACGTTCGTGGAATGCGAGGTTTCAACCTTTAATTACTTGATTAATCCGAACGTAAATCACTTTTTTATTTTTGCTTGTAAATGGAAAGGCTTTGAAAAACTAATAAGTCTTTAGTTTAACTGTAACAAGGCAATCCTTAAGAAATAACTAAATCATTAGTGAGTATTTGTTTCAACACAACTTCGCTTTTAAAATTAAAAAGGAAGGCCATGTGTATAATGAGAACAAATAAAGTTTTCCAACTAATGAGTTGTTAATATTTCTCAGCATTTATGCTTGTATCAAAAAGAAAGTGTCATATTTGAGTACTTTTCTGTTATCAGGGAGTAAATGTCGCCAATGTGAACCAAACATGAGCCAAATCGCCAAGCGAAGCGAATGACAAAACAAAACAAATAAAGCACATAACGCCAAATTTGGCGGAATTTGGCGGAATTTTACATTATAATGCGATTTCTAGTAGCACCTGACAAACGGAAAAGTATCCAGTTTTAATTTATAAAAGAAAATATGAATGTGAATATTTTAAAAGTGACATATAGTTGTTTTTTTGGAATACTTAATTTGCCCGGAGCAGTTTTATAAACAGTTATTTTCATCAAAAAATAGTTTATCGCCAAACTTTAGAGAAACGGCTGAATGTGGTGCCAAAAGCAGAAATAGCGTGACTGTAGCAAAAGCGCCGCAGAAAAATTGCAAACCTCGAAAGCCGCCAAATGACTGTCAAATTTTAGCAGTTTGTCCTTTCTAATACTCATATTGAATTTTTAATGAAATAATTATTGATATTAAAATAATTTTTCACATTTTCATAATATGGAAAGATACAATTTGGTTTTAACTGCAACCAAACAGAGCCAAAAACATTTTTCACCAAATTATAAAAATATACTCATATTCATTATTATCTATTATGAAAAATTTTGAATTTGCAAATCACGTGCTTCTTAGTTTGACAATTTAAACTGCTAAATAGGCGAATTTTTTTCTTGACGCTTTTTAGTCGCCTTTAAAAAAGAATCCTACAAAATATGTATAAAGCATTGTAATCTTCAAAAATAATAAACTAGAGAATTTTACGAATCGCCACTATTTTTACCATCTTGAATTTCAAAAACACATTTTTAGAAAATGTCTGTCTGCTAGTCTGCTTATGGGAAAGATAATTAAAAAAACTATTTTCATCAGAAGAATGAAATTTTGAATACTTTGGTTTTTACGCCAAATTTGCAGATTTCCTTCCGATTTTGAGAAATTTCTTACAAAAAAATTCTGTCTGTTTGGCTGTCAAAGTATTCCTTGCTGCCATAGAATTCCAAATTGCTTCCCGTTAATTGCTCGAAATTTATGTTTTAGGCGATTAATTAAGAAACTACTTAACCAAAATATAGTTTAATGAATGTTCCGAAATTAGAGGAAATGATTCGTTATTTATGACGAATTTTAGAATCAGTTATTTATGTGTATTATGTGAAAGTAGCCGAAATTACCACCTTTAATGCAAAGGGCAAAAATGAACTCAAAATCAACCCATTAATACCCAGACCAATCTAACAGAATTTCCTTATAATTAGCATAATAATTATAACTTGATATATTCTGCTTCTATTTATTCAAAGCACTGCTTTAAGCATTAGCCTTAAAATATTAATCCGTGACAACAAGCTGTAAGCTTGAATCTGCATTGCTTAAAAGATCCACACGGCAATAAAGCGCCAAGTAAATTTATCGCCGCAATTTCACCCAAATTCTACTGCGAATACACAGGTGTAAAATACGCCAAGATTAGAATAGGCTAGTAGAGTTTCAAACAAACTTCCCCCTCCAAATATTTCCATTGCAAAAAAGGTACCTTCTTGGAAAAACGCCAAAGATTCTAGCATAGAAAAAAATATACAAGGCGCCTTCAAATGAATCCGTCTACATTTGATGTAAGGTTTATAGCGCTTGCGATACTGAAAAATATTGCTTTCCGTAGACAAATGAGGAGGTCTGGCAGCCGGTGCCATTTTTCCCAGCTTAGTGCAGGTCGAATCTCGATCGAATAAAAGTTTCCAAACTGATATTTTCTCCTTCTTCTTCGAAGTTTCATGTTTATTTGATGTCATTCTTCTTTTTCGCTCTCTTTCAATTCTTCCCCTGACATGCAGTTCCGAAATTATTGAATTTTTAGAGAACTTTCACATTTTTATTATTTTTCTTTCCTTTTCTACCCTCTCCATCTTTGAAGTCTTTCAAGTTCCAGGTTTGCTTTAGTGGAATGTATGAGTTTAACATATATGAATTTCAATATGCTGTGCAATAGTTTAAGTTGGAATTTTCGTCAGCAGTGATGGATAACAAATATATTGAGAAGATTCGCATTTAACTTCTAGATGTTGACAATTAAAATAAACTGTTTTTGGAATGTATGGGTTTAACATATATGAATTTCAAAATATTGTGCAATAGTTTAAGTTCGAATTTCTGACAACAGCTGTAGGTAACAAATATGTTGAGAAGATTTGCATCCTACCTGTAGATTTCGATAGTTAAAATAAATCTTTTAATCTCAGAACTTACAGAAGTTTTAGAATCAGAAAATTCTAATCTGTCAGGAAATTTAGGAATCTGTCAGGAAATTTAGGAAATGGTTTAAAAATTGTTTGAGAGCAAGGATTTGTGCTTTTGATTATCACTATGTTGTATAATAACTTAAGTTGGAATTTTCGTGAACAGCGATAGATAACAAATATGCTGAGAAGATTCATATTTAACCTCTAGGTGGTGACAATTATTTTTAACTGTTTTACTCTCAAAACTTGGAAACAGTTGAGATTCGGAACTAAATGCAACTTTAGTGGTCAGGAAGTTTAGAAAACGGTTGAATTTTTTTTTTTTTGTTTGCGCGTACGGATTTCGTATTACTTTTGGATATTTTTTAAGTTTAGAGTTGTTTTACTTGAATATTAGGGAGTTTGTTTGCATAAATGCTAACTTTTGTACCGGATTATGGGTTTCATATTGTTTTTATAGCAAGAACTGCGTATTAATTTGATCGGGATTGACCTTTAGACCAACAAGGCATTTTGGAGGGATCTCTTTTACTAAATCAAAGACGCGGATATTAAAAGAAACGTATTTATGGAACTTTGCATTCTCTTTATCACTTCAGAGAAAAGAAGTTTTTATCCTTCAAAATAACACGATTTCAAAAATACGTTGTTTGGAACCTAAGATTAACTTTTGGTATCTAATGAACGTATCCTGCGTTTTTAAAAAATGGTTCCATATCATCTGACATCGTTCTTTAGTTCTACCTATCTGTGTGAATCTTCATTTTTAACGATAAATGTAATTAGGATTACATATCGTTTTCATCTCATGGACGACCACTTAGATTCAAGAACAAGATTAACATTTAATAATTATATCCCGAGATATAGTGGGCATTAATTAATCGAAGTTTTCCATTAACTATAACTACGAAAAATAACTTCAGATGAAAATTATTTATTAATTTTTTTAATCTATTTTGATTTTTTTGAAATTTGATATTTTTGTATTTGTAGCAATTATTATTACTTTTGTTGTTATGAAGATGAGTGCATATTCCGTATTTATTATTAAGTTTTAATAAATATTGTTGGCCCTTGGGAGGAACACAACACCTTGAAAAAGTTAGAAGTAGCCCGGAGCCGGAAAAAGTCTGTGCACACCTGTTTTTAAGTCTTCTAACTTCAAACTTTGATTACCTGAAAGCTATATTTTATCAAGCCAAAAGTTCTTATATATTATGGCAATAGTTCCGAAATAAATAATAATATATTTTCGATAAATATGTTTTTAAATAAATATATTTTGTATCGATAAATATACTATATTTTCGATGGATTTTTGCTTTGGCAACTAAGATTCCAATTAGAAATTTTATAGGCCTATTATCAAAACTTAAGAAAAGAATGATTGTTTATAAGCCTCGAGGTTAAATGTTGAAGGATTACAAAAGATAGTATTATTTCTTTATGAATGGCTGACTTGATTGCATGTAGAACTAAAAAAAAGTTTCGGTAGAATTATTTTTGAAAATAATTGCCAAAATATTTAACAAATTCAAATCTAAAAATAAACCACGCCTAATCTAAAATTATTATTTTATACCTGATAATATTTTTATAAATAAATTTTTAAAAGTCGGTTATAATATATATTTTTTAAAAATATGTTATATCTGATATATTTTTTTATAAAAAGTTAAAAAAAATCATGATATACTTAAATTTGTATAATGAAAAAGAAATTAATTTTGAAATGATATAAAAATTGATTTTGTGCTATAATATTCTCTGTTGATATTACCTGAAAAAGGTTGAAATTTTTATTAATTAAAATTTCAATTATTAAAACCGAATACATATTTCCAACCTCTAAAAGCTTGCAAAGGACCTGTAGTGAAAAATCGATGTATATTTTTCTTAATTATTAATTGAGATTAGTGTACTGTTTCAGCACGCTAACATTCGTCGTTTCGCTTTTGTTAAGAAATCTTTCCCGGTTTTGTACGCAAAATCCGTCTGCACAATTAAGACACTATGCGCATAGCATAGTTATTGTTTTAATACATTATATATATATATATATATATATAATTTTATTATTAATATTTTCCATTATTTTCATACATTTTAACAGATTTATATCTTTTTATGCCCAAAATCGTAACTAGAAACCAAAGATTTATGCAAGATTTTTGCTTACAGGGTGAAATACAGTTAAAATAAAGAATAAGTTTCTCCATTCTTTTTTCTTTTCTTTTTTTCTTTATATAAGCTATAGAAAATAGAAAATAAAAATTATATGTGTATGTATCTTTTTAGCAAATTTTCTTTTGTTCAGCGCCATCTATCGGTGTTTCAAGTACTATCTTTTTCACTCGTGATCCGTCTCCCCATGTCATGAGTAGTATGCTCAACAATTTTGAAGCCTTTAAGTTGAATAGCTAGCTCCCTGCAAAGAGAGCTCAGAATAAGGGAGTTGTAATTCTGACCATCTTTTAGATAGATAAATAGATAGGTAATCTTTAATCTGATCCTTGATACCGCCAAAAACCGTTTTTCTCTATTTTCTGCTTTGCTTTTTTTCCATTCTCTATTCTACTAAAGCTATGGAAGGTTTTTAAAGAAAAATATATTTTGCCTAGTGCCTTAATTAGATAGCAAAGACATCTAATGCTGTAAAAAAATTTCAGAAGCAAAGATCTACATATCACAGTCATCAGAAAATAACCGTTTCAGGGTTCAAAGGAAACTGAATAATTGAGTCTATGTTCAAAATAAAGACTTCGTAGATACAGCAATCCCAATGGATAAATATGAATGTGAGCATTTCAACCTTTAATCCTTTTAGATAAATAAATAAAAATAAGATTAAAAAATAAGGTTGAAAACTGATGGCCTGTTCACTTTTGAAAATGGAATCCATGATGTTTCCAAATCCTCTAGCTGAACAACCCTTTTTTAAACCAGAAGCACGAAAATGAAATGAACCATCTCGTTAAAGATTTTAAAAGAGAAATCTTTTGACTAAACGTAAATATCACGTAAAAAAAATAAAGATTTAAACTTGAGCTGGCACATCTCCATTTTCTGGTCACGTTTTAGATAAATTCTTTAAGAATTCTACCAATTGGTTCCCAGGATATCCAAAAAGTGCAGCACATCTTTATCACTCTTTAACTTTAAGCTTTTATAGTATACATATTGTTATGGATTTGATATTCGATTTAGAAATGGTCCCTTAAAAGTCTGAAATGTCTATTCCCAAAAACTTCAGCAAATTCAGGACTTAACCTGAACCAAATATTACAATAAAGTATTTACAGCTTGGCTCAGTAGTAACTAATAGAAGAATAACAGACTTCATAAAATCTCAGACGATCAGATCACAAACAAAACTGCTTTCAGTGAACTTATCTCTCTCCAATTACACTATGGGTACGCCTTACTTATATCCTGCCTTGGTGAGATATGATGTAAGCATTACATTGATTTCCAGAAAAATCCCGTAACTCTCAAAAGATCAGTGCTCGATATCATCAACTCTCAAACTTTCAAAACCTTAAGGAATGTTGCCAAGATCGCCAAAAATCTTACTAATTTGGTAAAAAAGTAGCCAAATGGGACGCCAAGTAACAACTTTCGAAAGGCAGAAACTGATCTTTCGCCAGCGGACACTAACGCATAAAATCAAATTTCAATGAAACATATACACTTAAATATAACATAAATACAACATATTTACAAAACTGTAAAAATATATTTGTAATAGTTATAAGTAGTTATTATGTTACTCCATTTCCAACAATAGGTCTTAATGTCTTATATTTTCGAACCTATGCATAAACAAATTCGTTGGAAAGCTCTTATTGATTGAATAATCTTCCCATATCTGTCTTTCTCAGAGATCCGTTCATAGATAGTTAGAGGAGGAAAGAGAACATATAAATGAAAAGAATTGAGTCTACTGATTAATGTAATGAAATTGGAACAAAGTAAATTGAATCTACCTTCCTTTTCGATTATATTCCTTGTCGACATGGTTTATTTCCCCATATAGGAAACAAAGAGTGTTAATGTGAAAAAAGCAAACTGTTTGGCAACTAAAATGCGATCTACAAAATTATGCACTTGGTCCTTATTAATATTAACCCTTTCGGGTTAGAGGTCTCTTTCCTAGACGCACACACGTTACAGAGCGTACACGAAAGGAATTATTCCACATGATTGGAATCTTGAGTCTCTAAGCCTAACTTTGAAAAAAAAATAAGCAAAATGAGAAAAGAAAAGTTTTAAGTCTTAATCGAGTCATTTTTATATCTTGTTATTATTGCATTCATAATAGAATAGACTACAGTTACAAGCAATAGGGAAAAATGTAATTATTCTATCAAGTGGAAAGTTACTTAATGCAACTCTGTTTATTCATATTACTCTTACCTCCCCCCTCCCCACCTGCTTTTTGAGTATAATGCCAAAGTCAGGTTGAATATGAGCAAACTCAAGGTCAGGATATTAAAACTGTATAGATACTTCAAAAGTAATGGGCATAGGGAGCCATCTAGTGGCTATTCAAAATTATTCCAATTTAAAATACACATATGCATCACCGTCCTATGAGTTCGATTTCCAAAAATGCACGGGTGGTACGCCTGGCTGTGAGAGACGCTCGTAAGCGATGCATGTTTGATACGCACAATTAATGCGTTATACCCAAAGGTAAGACTGAAAAAAATTATTGGTTGGAAGGCACACAAAAGTAATTTCAGAGTATGTGTTTGCATAGTAATAACTATCGTAAAGGGTTAAGTCGTGGAATTTTACGGGCTTTGGAAATAGTATGATAATTTAGTACAAAGCACACAGCTGCAGCGTTTCTGGAACCACAACTTTCTTGAAGTGCACGAGTAGTACAAGTATTTAGTAACTGGACGAATCAAGGATGTGCAGTCTATCAATATAAAATGTGAGCACGAAGAAACATTGATAGGAGTGATACATGGTTAAAGGATATTCTACAAATGAGAAACTGACGACCCAAATAAATCAACAACGAATCCGAAAACTATTTACGAGAGCTTCCCAATGCATTTTACTGCATATTGGCAGCATACGTCTTATTTTAGCACCCATGTTGACAAGTATGAATTGCAAGAAACAGCGTGCATTTACAGTTCAGTATAAATATTGGATCCAGGAATAGTGAGAAAGCATACTGTTTTCGAAATAGTTTCATTTTCTACTTCATCATATAAATGGGCGCTGGTATATTCATCAACACGAAACTGCACTTGTAGTCACAATATCCCATACGGCATTCGATATATTTAAAACATTGCTGTTTGAATTATCACATTCACATGTTTCTGAGAGTACAAACCGATTGACAGTTAACTCGCAGTTAGATTTAGTACAAAATTTGATATCTACTTACAGATCTTAAATTTATGTACCGAATTTTACCTATCTAGCTCTCTTCTTTTTTTAATAATGGTATTAACTTTTAATCGAATACCTGGACAAACGGATTTCTTCTGAACAGACTTTGCTCAGAATTTATTAGAAATCCACAAGTTTGGTGAAAAGACCATACGCCGAATTTTAACCATCCAACTTAGTGCATTTTTTAAATTATTTTTGTATCGGGCAGATAGACGGTTATTTTCAAAAACTGTATTTTTTTAACTCAAGGAAGTTTAAAATGTGAAGATCCGACGAAATTTTGAGTTCAAGAGTTTTGGCTATTACTATAGTTTTCTAAATTAAATGAATGAGAAAATAGAGATTTATATAAATACCGTCATTGAAGGAAATATATTTGAGCTAATTCCTCCAAAGCATAGATTTTATTAAATCAATTATTTACTTTACACCTGAATATTCTAATTAATTAAGTATACGTTTGTGAAGAAACATTTCCATGGAGACGTTTCATGAAGAGGCAAATGTTAAGTATTAACATTTGCTAGCAAAGCTGCATCATATCATGAATTATTAAAGCAAAATATTTTAAATTATATTGCAGCAGAAAATCCTTCAACATTAAACTAATAAGGATGAAAATCTACTTGAACACATTTCCATTGCACAGACAGTAAATATTACATTCGGTTTTGAATGAACTAGGGAATATAATGTATGTAAACTTATTCCATGAAAAATTAATCCCTGTTTATTAATATCGCAAATAACAGCAAATAAGATTGCTTGCCAAATGCAAATATTTTGAAGTAATATTGATTTTTCAACGCTTTATGCATTCAACCAATGAATTTCATTAAAATTTCCAAACCTCGACATTTCCTATTACACTTGACTGTTGCAATAAAAGACATTAGTTAAATATTTTGCATTAACTTATAAAATATTCACCTTTACTCCATAACACGAGGTTTTTACTTGATATTATTATTCCTAGTCCACTAAACTCGAAAAGATTGGGTAAACTAAATAAAATATTTACTTTCGTATTTAAAATGTTTATTCGGGCTGACTGCTGTATACTTTGTTTACGTTATTATTCCTCATATATGCTTATGCTCAAACTATCTAATCTGTGTAAAGGAGCAAGATTTGCAATATTTCTCATTTGATAATTAATTAACTAAAGGCTTGAAAATGAATCTTGATGACAATAACTATTTTGTGGCTTTTAAAATTTAATGATAATCGATTATACTTAGTAAATTTTAATTCTATAACAATGATACAAACTGGTAGGGAACTTATAAAATAATTGATATTAAGGTTCCATAATGCTTGTAATGAAATTTTTTTAATTTATATTCAATTAAGAAGTTAATTAAAATTCTCGATTTACTTTCTAATAACGTGCATGTTAAAAAACTTTTTTAACCCTTTAAAGGATTATTTTTTTCTAGTTATAGTACGAGGGGTCATCCAAAAAAAAAAGGTTAACAATCAGCAGTATTTGGAAAGCAGAAATCTTGGAAGGGAATATTGTACCCAGAGTGGATACAGATGACTCTAATTCTCTAAATCGGTCGTTCGAACATACAATGTTTATCCTGAGACCTGTAATAGCGACAGTAATGGCAAGACGTTTAGAGATGTGACCTCGCACAGAAATGCGAGCCGTGATATCATTTCTATGGACCAAGAATATGTCCCATTGAGCATTCACAGACAAATCGATGAAGTGCACTGGAGTAGACAGGAGGTGGCGAAACGGTGCCGTTCTTTTGAGGTGGGCAAAGAGATTGCTGGAAGATGGGAGATCTAGAGCCACCCCCTCCCCATACAGTCACGGTTTTGCTCCCAATGACTATTTCCTTTTTCCAGGTATTTAAAAAAACTTATCCGAAACGCGATTGATATCAGATGTTCAAAAAAGTACCGAGAATTGGATCAATAGTCAGGGACCTGATTATCACCGTGCTAAACAAATTGGTCTAATGGTGTGATAAATGCCTCAATATGTTTGGTGACTGTGTAGAGCTTTTTTTTTAAAGTTTAGTTTAGTTTAGTTATATTAACGTCCCGTTTAAAGCAACAAGAGGGCTATTTTGGCACGGACCTAGTAATTTTGAACCACGGTCTGATGACGAGAACGACACCTGAACTGCCAACCCCTTCTCCACATCACACCAGTGGGGGGACGTTTGGCCCGACAGATTTAGCGTGCAAAAGACCCCCTCACACGACGGTTCTTAGGTAGAATCGAGTCTCGAACCTGAAACCCTCCGGTTCTGAAGCCGAGACCTTATCACCAGGCCACCGCGGCCCCAAGCTGTGTAGAGAAGAGACCGCCTCATATGTCTTTTAATTACCACTTGTATTTGTGTCTATTGTTAATAAAGCATTTTTCCTTTGCCTTGTAAACTTGTTTTTGGATCACCCCTCGTATATTAAATACTAAAGTATTTTTTAGGATTGTGATGGGCTTAAAAAAGATTCATTTAAGCTAAGATAATTCAAATTTGATTAATTAATAATTAAGCAACAAATCAAGGCACGCCATTTTATGTAAGATGAAAAGCTAAAACCTCTAACTTTCTGAATTATTGAAAAAATGTCGAAACCTTTGCCATCCTAGGTAACTCCATACCAAGATTGAAGAATTTGATGGGAAGCATTCTTTTTATTTCATTTAAAAGGGGTAAATTTATTTTTTAACGATTCTTTTTAGGCAATTGACTGGCTCGACATAAATATTATATACATTTGTTTAAAGATAATTAATTTAGACATAACATCACGTTCCTAATTCATTCTGTTTAACATTAAGGCTGTGTTGTTTTAAATATATAAGTTTTGCTTCTTTTATACCTGAACCTTTTTATGGGAGATTAATCTCATGGCATCATTGCTCTATGAAACAAATAAATGCACGTCAATTCAAATCTTCATTTTTCATTGATCGTTGTGTTTATTTTATCTAATTAAAAGAAATTCTATTCGCTTTGTTGCGAATGTTTTTAAAAAATTATTAAGAATCCATACTAAACACCTCGATGTATTCATGCACCATCGTTTCGATTTTAAAAGGGAGTGCCTGAGGGATTTTAGGAAATAAATTTCGTAATTAATTTTTAAAAACATAACTGTCAGGTAAATTGAATCTATCTTCTAACTTTCTTGAATCTCTCTTCTAAAAAATTGAATTATCTTCTAAAACCGTTATTTACTGCCATTCACCTGAATGCACAGGGATAAAAAATTTCAATGTCTGGAGCACCGCAACAGCGAAATTGGCAGGAACTGTTGTTGAGACCTAAGGGCCTTCATTGACCATGATACAACCCTTCCCTTAAAGTACGTGTCATCATCGATGAAAGATAGCCAACTCCCACCTTTTTCTGCACCCAACAGAGTGGCGTGAATAAACATCCATGCCGGAAAGTTCTTATTCTCAATTACCGTATACCCCCCCCCCATGGTGGGGTATTATGAGTTCATTTTTTTTTTTTCAATTTTTATCGTAAACTAAACATATTTTAAACAAAATTATTTTTCCTTAGCGATCAATAATGGAAAGAAATAATATGATTAAATATTTGACGAAACAATAAAAACAAAACGTTTCAGGATAGTAATTCAATCTATTAATGGAAATCAGGCAAGACAAATTATTTTTTGTAAAATTAATAAAATTCAGCAAAATTTTCAAGCCTATTAACTTAATATAATTAAAAAGAAAATTCCTTACATTTAAAATAGTGCACTCAGTATTGTTTAATACCTTTTTTCGGAAGTTATCGGAGTAAACGATAAAAGACAAATCAATTTTTAATTTGTTAAAATTCTTTCAGAAATTCAAATCACCTGCTTCGAGGTGCTTATTTTTAATCTTCAAGGTAAATTTGGGGCAGTTTATGTAGCTACGACATAAAACAAGTAAGCTGAATGTCAACATTACACACATATTTGTCTTTATTAGTAGTAGTGGTGTAAGAATATTCATTTTGGCTATTTAAGTTAATTAACTAAGCTAAGCTGATATTTTTTTATTAAGTAAGAAAAGGCCATCAAATATAACTTTTTTTTTATTCAGAATATGAAAAAAAAAATTTAACTAGGCAGTGGACTCAATACATTTTATTGATATTACTCAGTATTTTTAAAGTTTTATAAGTTCCAAATAGTTACACAAAACATTAAAGAAAAAAGTCAATAATATCATCTTTATATGAAAGAATAAGTTTTTTGATTATTTTCATTCCAGCTTACACACGCAAAAGAAGATAAGGCTGGCCTAATCTAATCGGAAACAATTATATAAACTTTGTTATATATAATAATAGATAATTATTAAATAGAAAGTATGAAATTACACTGATGGGAAAAAATCCCAATACCAAGAAAAAATTATTGTACAGTAATGAAATTTTAGGAATACATTTGTCTAGGTAACATATTTAATTGATTAAAGTTTCAAGATCACAGGTAGAGCCATTTCAAATGTGAAATGCTGGTACATTAGTAACCGGTGTAACCGCCAGAATTTTGAATGCAAGCATGCAAACGTGCATGCATTGTGTCGTACAGGTGTCGGATATCAGTTTGCGGGATGGAGTTCCATGCCTGTTGCACTTAGGCGGTCAATGCAGGGACGGTTAATGCTGGTTGTGGATGACGCTGGTGTTGTCGTCCAATGATGTCCCATACGTGCTCGATTGGAGAAAGATCTGGTGATCTAGCACGCCAAGGCAACATGTCGACACTCTGTAGAGCATGTTGGGTTACAACAGTGGTATGAAAGCGAGCGTTATCCTGTTGGAAAACACCCCCTTGAATGCTGTTCATGAATGGCAGCACAACAGGTTGTATCACTAGACTGACGTACAAATTTGCAGTCAGGGTGAGTGGGATAACCCCGAGAGTGCTCTTGCTGTCATACGAAATTGCTCCCCAAACCATAACTCCAGGAGTAGTCCCTGTGTGTCTAGGCCACAGACAGGTCACCAGCAGGCGTTCACCTGGCCTCCTTCTAACCAACAAACGGCTATCCTTGCGACCAAGGCAGAATCGGCTTTCATCAGAAATTACAACAGATTTCCACTCCGTACTCCAATGAGCTCTAGCTTGACACCACTCACGTCGCAAACGGCAGTGGTTTTGGAGTCAGTGGTCCTTGAAGTAACCGATTTGTAACAGTTCGTTGCGTCACTGTGGTGACAACTGCAGCTTGAATTTCAGCTGCAGACGCAGTACGATTAGCCACAGCCATACACCGAATTCGACGTTCTTCCCTCTCAGTAGTACCACTTGGCCGCCCGGAACCTGGTCTTCTTGAGGCAGTACCTTCCCTTGACCACTGCCGCCAATACTCATGCACAGTGGATACATTCCTGCCAAGTCTTTCAGCAATATCGCGGAAAGAAAACCCACCTTCTCGTAGCCCTACAACACGACCTCGTTCAAACTCAGTGGGCTGTTCATAATGGCTTCGTCTTCTAAGAGGCATCCTTGACTAACATTAACCCAAATCTCAACTGTAAATAACGATCACGAGCCTTACAGCGCTTATTTAAAGCAAACCTCATTTGCATGTTCATAGTGTCGCTACTAATGCCACACTTATGCGTGTAGCTCGAAATTTAAATCGATGTCATCTTTCATGCCTACCAAATTTCGTTTATCTAGCACAGCTCCTTCCTAGTGTTGGGATTTTTTTTCCATCATTGTATATGAAAGGTAGTATGGGAAACAATATTTGTTAAATATTATAATTATTTTCAATTCAGAGTTTTCATTTACTATCTTAGTAATCTAAAATTTCAATTTAAAAAAATGCAAAATATAAGAAAATATTTATAACTAATTTTTATCCTGTGGTAGTAATTTAAAACATTTAAATTCTGGCGTAAATTAATTATATTAAAATGTTATTGATATGAAAGCCCTAAGTGCTGCAAATTATACATGTATTTCAAAAATGAAAACAATTAAGAAAAAAATGAAATCTATAATCGCTAATTTCAATTTTCTAGCTGGCAAACAAAGTTCTGGAGGTGGAGCAGTGTAGAGAAAAAAAACCCATCATTTTTCTAAATATCGACGAATGCGTAATCTCATGATTGCTTCAAACCGGTTTAAATTGGTCAATGACTTAAATTAAGACATTTCATAAGAATTTAGAGAAATAATAATCTGGAAATCAAGTTGTATCTTTTGATGGCGATAAATCGCCAAATGTGACAACTTTCTGCATTATTCTCTAATAACCTCAAAAGCGAAAAACGGATGCCTCAAAAGCGATAAATTGTCGATTTGTTGCCAATGCATTTTGAGGCATCAACAATTTGTTGCCTACACATTTTAAGACTTCTGAATCTCAAACCAAAACATCTTGTTTTCACACAATAATAAAATATAGAAAAATTAAAATTTTGAAGTCTTAATTTTCTACCAAGCAAGATAAATTCTGATTACATATTACAATAAAATATTTTGTTAATAAAAATTCTAGATACAAGAAAAAAAAATTGAATCAAACTTACTAACAATAGTTGTAACTAACGCTTGAGGCACCTTTTACATTATAATGAAAAATCCTGTCACTTAATCTTTCTTTCAAAACAGTTTTAGTTTAAAAGACACTATATGAAGAGATTTATTATTTTTTTTAGCCTCTCGCTTTTCTTTCTAGATTTTAAATTGAATGGAATCTCTAATCTCAAAGCGATTCTCGGTGTTTGTCAGTCTAGAATCTAGGGCTTTTGTACAAACCCTTAAATCCTTTCAGTCATTAGTCAATTAGATCAATAAACCTTTCATGGATGTTATTTTTACGATTTTGTCTAGTTAAACGATTCCAACTGGTAAATGTTTTCATGGTAAGAACTAGAGATTTTAATCAATTGCTTCTGTGACTTTTTCCAATGTTTCTACATTAATTTACCATAATTTCGTTAAAAAAGTGAAGTTACAGAAAAGCGAAATGATTGCCTCAAAAACCAGAATTATGCACGTTTTTAAAGTGTTAATTTAAATTTGTGTCAATGTTTTAAAAATGGTCATAAAGTATTCATTTTTTTCCATTCTTGCATAAAATACATTATATGTACGCTATAAAGAATCAATATGTCATTTATAAAGCGAAAGTATTTTGGAAATTAGAAAAAGTTACTTATTTTTTCTTAGTTAAAAAATGGCAGAAGAGAAAACTTGTTAGTCAACAAATGATTTTTTACAAATGTTGGCAACTGTTACCTGTTTTATGTATTAAAATATAATCCCCTACTTCTGTTCAATCTTAACAATTCTGGGGATTAACTGATAAAAAAGGCGAATTATTCAAATTATTTTGTGTTATTAAACATTTGAACAACTTAAAAAAACCTTTTTTAAAGTGAATTCTATTCTTTAATTTAAGAACTGCAGAATATTTAGAGAAATAAATATACAAATATAAGAAAAAACTATCCATTACGTTTGTGTCAATAGTAGATAATTGCTCTCTCAATTCGCCTTTACTGACCAGCTGGCTCACCTTAAGATTGGACATTTGATGATAAATAATAATATTTTATAATATACATAAAATAATTTGATGTTCATTTATTCCTTCACGGTCGTTTAAAGGAGATAAAAGTGATGCGCGTGATGAATCTCTCCATACACGATTTTCATTGTCTGCCCAGTCAAAGCGTATTCTACTTTTTTTAAGACTTGCAGGCTGTAAAAGTGGTTTGTTTAATATGAATAAGCAAAGCATTTTCATTTCAAAACTTTGCTTCTGCCGATGTTGAATCTAAAGTCATAATTACGCTGCTGTCTATGTTCAGAGGGTTCATTCGACACGATGTAATATTCTCCGTCCCCCTTTAGTGATAAAATATTTCCTCGAGCTGTGTTGCCTTTGTGTTTGCTAGACACCTTGAGATAGCCAAATGTTGCAGATGTTCTCCTTTCGGGATCTGAGGCATCTATAACTGAAAGAACACACGCGGAAAATCCTCATCCAGAAGACAATGATAGCGCTTGCAAAGACAATGGAACATCCAAACATATGGATGCCGAATTTCCCTATTGTAAGCGGACCCCATGTTCCAGACTTTTCGGCGAACCCTGATTACTTTCCGAAGACAGACTGACGCCCTTGTAAAGGGCCCTTTGCTGGACATGATTGGAAGGAAGAGAGGACCAGTAGCCACAGAAGAAGAGGAGGCGGGGATTTTAGCTAAGATAAAATAGGCAGAGTTTTTTGGAAAGGAGTGAGACGGGTTCTGGGAGATAGCTGAAGTACGCCCACGAGTCCTGTAGATTTGGAGCGCCGCCTGAACTGATGACTGACTGACCAACGCGTGAATTTCCAGTGGTGTTGTGTTTGCTATTTAATGGAGAACTGTTCTTCACGTAAAACCCTTCAACTTGGACTGTTGTGATGTAAATAGCATTTATTTAATCAAGATAAGAACGAGTAGCTCTTTGTACATATATAGGGCTGTAAAATAAAGAAGTATCTACAAAATTCTGAGTATTCTTTGATCTATCGTGATCAAGTCATTACACCGATTACTATATTGGGATGATGGAGATCCTGTTGAAAAATACTCGGATATCCCAAACACATACGATGTGGTCTACCTTGTCATGTAAGCCTTTGAAAATCATTACTGTATATGGTTGTGAATCAACTAGATAACAGAAGATTAGAAACTTAACAAACTTTAGAAATTTAATATTCAATTGCTGAGACATTCTGCATAATGTAATTTATTACGAATAAATTGGTTATTTTGTTGTTATTAAACTTCTCATTAGAACTAACTAATATGAACTTAGCATTCTTGGAGTTTTATTTCACGATACATTTTATAAAATATTTTCCGACGTTCTATTATATTTATTAATATAATTATTCCGACATATAAAATCTAATTTTATGTTCAACACAGAAATCTTGCATTAGATTTGATTTTCAACACAAATTTGGATAAATTCAGAAAATGGTATATGTTTTTATGAATTGATAAGAATAAACTACCAAATGATCTGTAATTCCCATCATGCAACACATCCAAAATAAAATTAACTTCGAAAAGCTTTATTTCATGGCGAGTTAACTTCATACATAAGGAATGAAAGAGAGATAGATAACTAAATGATGCTTTGGTTTCTTCATATTACGATGTTTATTAGAGAAACAATTTTAGTATCGCATTTCTCGACGAATTTCACAATCACTCCCTCGCTGATTTCTGATTACCAATCCTCTTTAATCGAAATCTATAAGGACAACCTCGGCCTTCTCGAAATAATTTATTCTAGTATCTGGCTGTACATCATATTGGAATGTAAATTTCAAATCCCTCAGAGGATCGGGCTTTGCTGGAAATTTAGGTTCGCTCCTTTTGCCTTCTTATCCATTTATCTCTCATCATGCCCAGTTTAATTTAAACGTGGAATTTCTTACCGTGTTGGTCCTGGAAGAATTATCCATGCTTAAACATCGCGCCAACACACGTAGGCTGAAATTAACAGATAATGTTATAGATTGGCAGATAAGTCATGCTGAAGTTCATCGCTGATATAGAGTACTCATCTTGTATTCGCTCGTCTTTCTTTAGATCATTCTAACCAAGAGGCTTCAGATCTATTTTGATATAGGGGTTTAACCACTTTCTTATTTTACTTGTTTATTCCCCTGGGCCCCAATAATGTTGGATGTTCGTGTTTTAGGGGTCTTGCACAAATTAACAAAGAAAGTAAAGATTGAATCAATAAATAATAAGTTTGCTATTTATTGATTCAAAAGCATTAAAAATTTGTAAAAATAATAACTTAAAAGAAAATTTGCATAAGTTCTTTTACAAGTACATTGACTGTAGTATATTTAATTTATATTCTATAATTAATGATGCATAATTTTAAATTATTCTTGGGAAGCATAGGTTTAAATATTAGTATTTAAAACTAAAAATATGAAGCCTATTTTATTTCCTTATGATGTATTCCTGTGACGCTTTATTTGCACTGTAGCTGTAAACATTTGCATTTTAATTCGTGATTGACCCTCCACCAACTTTCTTTTAATATATCTTTGAGAGTTTTCACATTAAAATTCTGAAATTTCGTATATGAACTTATTAGAGGATGGGGCACATTTTAATCAATTGGAATTTTCTTTTTGTACTGGGTCCTTACAAAAATTTAAATTTGTATTTTTTTAAGTTCAATCCCTTGAAAAATTTAATCTATTTCATAACATTTTGCACCTTTTTTTACGCAGCTTTGGGATTTACAGTATATCAGTATATGCCTATTATCAATACTTAAAGAGTAAAACTAGCGGTTAAGACTTTTGGGACACCCTGTTTAAAAAGCAGTTTAATAATCCATTTTGAAATATTATATGATGAGATTATTTGAAAATCTGATGGTAAAACCAAAATTATTACCATTACTTACCAACACTAAACCGCCAGATGATTCTAACTCCATTAAGGGGCCCTTTTAAAATAAAATGAAATTAGAAAATTACTTTCGGCAAGATTTAACTTTAATGAATAATACATAAAATTGGTAGGAAGACACAGCCTGCATAATGACACTCCATTTTCTCCATATTATAAGTAGAAACACATAAATAAGTTTTCTATTATTTTTCTACAATATCTCACTGAGATCCATTTTTCTGACTCTAGATTATTAAACCTTGAAATTCGAAGTTTATTATAAGAAATTCCATTCTTCAAAATAAATTATTGAAATGCAAATTTTTTATTCCCCAGAGAACCACACTCTCCAGGAAATGTCTATGTCTATCTACATGTCTATGCAACTTTAAATATGGGATTCTTCACAGTATAGATCTTGAAAGGATTCTCCTTCTACGCAGGAGGGTTGAAACTCTAAGACAGCACAAGAAACTCGCAGGTAAGAGGTATTAGAGTTAATCCAGAATTGCATTAATCTACAATTGGCACATTTTTTCTATTATATTCAAACCATAAGGATTCACACCTGAAAAGCATTATTTTTGAAAGAACAAAAAATATTTATTGTCATGTGAGAACATGATCCCATTTTCGTATTGAATAATTCAAGGCAACGAATAATTTAAGCTCGAAATCGTGTAGGCAATGATTAAATCATAACTGTCAATGTTCATTAACATCTTTTAAGGGAATATATTTTTAACTACTTTTACCAATATTTTGTTATTATTATGTATGCTTCTTTGTAAGTAAATGCGTTTTTAAAAGGTCGACCTGCTTTTACCAGTATTGATTTTTTATTACGTATGTTTCTCCGGCAGCAGATGTGTTTCTGAAAGGTTGCCGTAGAACTATGAAATTATAGCTTTTGTTTTCATGGAATGTAATCTTTTTACAGGAAATTAAGTAATTTAATTTTTATAACATGTTCAAAAAAAACTTAACTGGCGTTTATTAACAGTTTTGCTAAAAGAATTTTCTTTTTTCCCCGGTAGGGAAACATTACTTCATATATTCTTCTGTCGGAAACATTGAAGGATTTGACCTCTGTTCTAAGATTAATCCATTATGAAACTTTCATGAACTCAGACATAAGAAAATGACAGTTTGTGTTTACAAAAATATTGTTTTCATGAAAATTCTTTCTAAATTAATAAGCTTAAAAATTTATTGGTAAATATTTTGTCCCATATATATAGAGAGAGAAGGATAGAGACCTGTAGAAAAGCCTCGAAATTTTTTCAAACCAATTTAAACCGGTTAATGACTTAAATAAAGACAAGTAATGATGTAAAAATAATAATGTTCTCATATGATAACTTGAAATTGGCGATCGTAGATTTCCTTTTTTTTCTTTTAGATTATATGGCTTTCTTGTATGACTTTAGTTTATTATTTTTTTATTTATTTATTTTATCTGTATCTAATTAGTTATAAAGTAATGTTGGGTTAGTAAATTTTTCTGAAGAATGAAAGATTCCCTGCCCCACACACTGTCAAGCTCACCACTGAATAGGAGATTTATTAAACAATGTGGGAGTATATGTGTATGTAGGCTTCGACGTAACTATAGGAAAAATGTGAAATTCTTTCAAGAAAAGAAATATATATGTCCTATTAATATGTAATTACAAAAATTAACATCATATTTGGAAAATATGTATAAATCTATAGAAAATGCCTCCAAGATATCTTAAAAACCCTTAATATCTGTTTTGTACTGTAATAACATTTAAATATATATAAATGTATTCAAAAAAGAAGAGACAATTTGAAAATTTATTCACCATGCTTTCAATTTAAATTTAAATTTAAACTTAAGTTTACCTTTACTTTTAACTCAATGTATAAAAGTTATTCGTATTTAGAAAACCGATAAGAACGGGTAATTTTTCTTCTTTAGTTATGCTAACATAAATAACAATTATAAGTAAAGAAAGTAAGTTGAACCGGTGTTAAAACTTTTCTCACTTAAACCTTTTAAGCTATTCATGGTTTAGAGAAAAATTTCGATAAATATTCTTTATCATTACTTTTAATTTATAAAAATATACGATCTTATAAATTATTATACAACAAAAAAACTGTATTCTGTAAAGCTTCTTTAAAACCGCATATTATTTGATATTAAAAACAATTTAATTCCAAAACTGATTTACATTATCGTCACCAGCTAATACTAAATACCAGAAAATCTCAACAACCTGCCATTCTTCAAAAATATAACTTAATTCTGAAATCTATATTTCTCCGCAAGACATAACTTCAAACATGATGAATAATGGATAAAGGGAGAGACTGTTTCTTCTCAAAATAATTTAAGATACTATCTGCCAGAGCTTCATATTGAAATGTAAATTTTTAATCCCTCTGAGGATCGAGTTCAACTGGAAAATTCGGATCTCTCAAACTTCTTGTCTATCTATCGGCTCATATGTCTATGTTAATTTATGCATGCATTCGTCTACCTTGCAGATCCATCTAAACATCACGTCTCACAAGACATTTTAGATGTTCTTGGAAACTCAGAGACAAGAAATATTGGAGTTAATCATTGACACAAAAACGTAATATGGCATAAGTCCATCGTTCTCTATGTCCCATTAACCAGAGTGATTTAGGGTCTATTTCGATGCAATTGTATATTCACCAATTTACTCGTCTGCCGTATTCCTCAGGGCTATATCTGATAGTTAAAATGGTTCATACATCACAGTTAGACTAATTTGAGTTTAAATGTATATTATTTAAGGCACTTTATCAAAATATGTACAAATGGAACTGTATTTGGTATTTAAACAGGCTATCTAGATATCATAAATAATACCATTATGTTTTCTTGTATAGAAATTTGTTTATAACAGTTTTAGTATGTGGGTGTTATATATTTTTATACCAATGGAAACTCTTGTTGCGTATTGTAGAAGATATGAAATTTTTTTGAATATATCCAGATGATGTGATACTCTCGGTGTTTTCTTAATTCGTAGCTTTAAAATGCATTAAATTATGCATGAAAAATTATTTTATAATTAAAATATGAAAATGTGATATTCTTTTACTAAATAACTTTTAATATAATACAGTTCAAGAGAAATATTTCTAACAGTGAAATATTTTCCCTGTACTGCTTCATTGCCCAATAAATAAAGATTTAATGAAATAATGTAACATTATGAGTTTTCCTTCCACAAGTATTTAAATTATGCATTCCATTTATGGTTTTAGGCTCAATATAAAATTTTATCAAGTACAGTAACTTAAATACATATAGTCCTTTAGGATAAAGCCTAAAACTTTTGTACAAAACATTTTAGGCTTTTTATGTGCTAAAATATAAAAAATAAGCTGAATCTCGCAGGTGACAAGATCTCTTTCATCTGTAGGAAGAGAATACTGTAATGTCATATAAACTTGCTCTAATAAAGATGTTTAAAAATCTGAGAAAATTAAAAGATGTAGTCAAAAATATTTGAGCCCCAGTCTTCCACAAAAATAAGTATTTACACTTTAAACTGGCATATGAAAATTTTTCTCCTGTAATTTTTTCAAAAGTTGCAAGCTGATTGGTTTCTGTTGATAGGATTTATGCACACAGAATGAAAAAAATTAATATAACAACTTTTAATATCTACCAATTTCAGGAAATTAAAAGTATGAAATTACGATTTGTTTTTAAAAAAGTATCATCGATGAATCAGCTGGTAGGTATGGCTCACTGAATCTTCCTCTCGGTAAAATAGGGATACACTAATGTTACGTTATCTTACATTAATAAGGACGATATAAAGAATCAACATTGTATATTATAATATTTCAACCGAAGTTATCGAATAAATGATATTCACATTTTAAGCTTGCATATAAAATACTATTTTTTAAATAATTATTTCAGAAGTTGGAAGATAAAGTAGAGCAAAAATAAAACATAATATATGCGTATATTTTGATAATTTAATTTTTTAAAGAAAAAATTATGAAAAATTAATATAGTGGAAATTATTTAAATATTTAGATGTGTTTCCTGAAGTGTAATGTACAAAGTTTTTATCATAAATATTTAGTAATGTAAAACTATTTTATTCGGAAATCATCAAGACATATTTGCAGAAAATACAAGGGTTTCATTTGAAAAGGTACGAAACGCCACTATAGATATATATGGAACCTTTATTCAAAGTAAACACCATACACTTAAGCAAAATTATCTCATTGATTAACGGGTCGAAGGATTCCTACATTATTCTTAGGATTCCTTTGACTGTAACGAGACTTATTCCTTCACAGCGTCCTTGAGTTCACCGTCTGAGTTGCAAGGATTCCCTTTCAGATTTTTTTCAAGAGACCAAACACATGAAAATCGCAGGGTTACATATCCGGGCTGTAGAGTGGATGGTTGAGTTACTCACACTTGAACATGGCCAGTTAAGCATGTGCAACCTTGGAGACGTGTTATCATGGAACAGACCCACACCTCCATGAGTAGCTCCGATCTTTTGTTATTGACGGACTTGCAATGTCTTCGGAGTGTCTCCCAATGCGCATCAGAGTTCATGGTTCTTCTATGCTCGAGGAATTCAACAAATACATGAATTGGACGGCCCTCTTTATAGGAACCTTTGCTCTCTCCTGCGCATGCTCCAATCTACGCCGGAGACTGCAATCGCATCCGTACATACCTTGCTACATTCTCTCATAGTGCAATGGGCAAATATGTTAACGGTTAGTTGTTACAACATTTCATACCTTTTCGTTTGAAGATCTCTTGTAAAAAGGATAAAAGGAGAGTTAATTAAAATGGCACTCTTATTTCTTCGTATTACGATGTTTTAATAGAGAAACAGTTTTAGTCGATCAGTCTTTCCAAAATCACACTTGTTTCTGGCTCCAAAATATCACTGTGAATCGAAACTTATAACCAGAGTATACAACCCTTCTAAATAATTTATTCTGCTTATCTAATTCAGCATCGTATTGAAATGGAAATTTTAAATCCCGCAGAGGACCAGAATGTGCTGGAAAATTCGGATCGCTCCTTTTGCCTTACTGTCCATATATCTCTTATCATATCCATGTTAATTTAAACATGGAATTCCTCACCGTGTTGGTCTAGAAGGAATTCTCCCTCATTAAACATCGGCCCAGAACAGGATGGCTGAAATTCCCGGATAATGCTATAAACTGCTGATAAGTGGTGTTGGAGTTCATCGCTGATAAAGAGAATTCGGCACGTCTTTCTCTGTAATTGTCTGACCAAGATTAATCAGGTTTATTTCGATGAAGGTGTTTATACCATTATTACTTCGCTGCCTTTGGATCGAATTCACTATCATGTATAAATCGAAGTCTTTTATGATATCTAATACTACCAAATTAAATTAAACAGATGACACTCAATTTTAATAAAATTCTAAATAAAATTCTTGTTCTAAATATTATTATGAATATATATCTAAATGAGGTAGAGTAAATATTATAAATGTATTACATATCCTTCAATTAAATTATTTTTTAATATTTGTAGTTTTGTAAGTATTAAATGATTCGAGTACCTGGAATTCTAATTTAGAGAGATATAAGAATTTTAAACACTTGTCAGATAACATTGCACTTGATATACATTTAAATTTTCCAAGCAATAACAGAATATAAGTTTCGAAAGGCTTCTTATTGACCAAATATGACCACCACGCTTTTTTTTTCTTTTTTACTGAATAAATCCAAATGTAAAAGTGCATATAAAGAATTCCTTACAAAGAATTTATATTCTCATAATATCATACTCTTTATTGAAGGGAAATATTAAATAATGACATATTATAAGATTTTCTTTCAGTAATGTGTTATATAAAAAATCTTATATAAAAAATCTCTTCGGTAACAATCTAAAGTAAAGTAAAGAAAAATAAATGAAATATGTTTTGCCCTTGAATATAATTATAAAAAATACTTGAATTAATATTTATGCACGAAAAATAATTCTTACAAATCAAAAATAAAATCCTCCAGTAATATTACAGGTTCACCAATTTTTATTTTATGAGGTATATGATGACCTCCAGAAATCATTGTCAGATTATTTCCCACAACAATACAATCTCAAAAGCGATTATTTACTGCGCGTTCTATACGACATACTATAACTGCAATTTAATATATTTTTATTTGTGCAAATAATTGATTTCTGAGGTAATATTTTTTTCAGAAATTCTAAATAGAGAGCAGCAGTCTTACCTACCAATTTGGATGTTTTGTTGAACAATAAATTAAAACCGTCAAAGTCACAGTCGTCATTAAAATCATAGGTTTTTACTTACTACTCTTTTCACATGAGGTATGAAAACCACTGTTATAAAGAATGTGGAAAATATAACTTTTCTTATTTCAATAATTTTTAATGAAAAGGATTGCAAATAGATGATTTCTTTCGTTGCCATATTTCCCACCGAAAAAAAAAATACTTTCTCAACTTAATTCATCATATTTTGTCTAAAGTACATCCTATATGTTTACCTTTTTTTATTTATTATAAAATATTTTCATAAATATGGTACACAATATAAGAACAATTTAATGGTCGAATTTAACTTGTCTTAAGATGATTTTAGAATCCAAAATGAAGCAAATAAAAGGTTTCATTTATTTTCCCAGTTCTCTTTGAAACAAACTTTTATCACCTTATGAATTCGTCGGATTTTTTTCCAGGATGTGATAAATTTATAAGCATTATAAAGAAAAGCATTTTATTATGATTTATTTTTTATTTTATTTATTATTCCTCTATTTTATAAAATTATTATTAATATAAATAAAAATTAATGTTTATGCGCTTCCGCAGCTCTCATCGGATTGTGATAAAACTTTTAATACTTATTAGTTGCTCTTACGGAATGGTTATAGGCATAGTAAAATTATGTAACATATAAAAATTATTTTTCGATCTATTTATCGCATCCATTAACAAAGGATTATTGTCAAAATAACTCGCGAAGGAGTCACAAAAGTTTTTTCACATAGCCAGTTGTATGGTGGTTACTATGAGTCGGACAGTCACGAATTTTTTTTCTGAAGATGGAAATATATATATATAGCCTACTCTAAAGATCCTGAATAATAAAATAAAAATTATTGGAATAAAAATTGGTTACACTTCTCTTTTAAATATCATTCAACTTCAATGAATGTATTCATTTACGATATTATATTTAATCAAACAAGGCAGTTATTTCAAATTCCAAACGATATTTCCAAAATTATTTCTTCTGCGGCAGCAACGCACCGAGTACCAGGTGGTGCATTTTAAAACATAATTTAATGATTCACTTTGAAAATAATGTATTAGCAGTACCCACATAGCATTGTCCAAGATATAACATCCAAGAGGAAAAAATTGTGTTTAATCTTAAGTCTGATTCATTCTGTTTCAGTCTGATTTAAAGAGAGACTGGTATTTCGCTCAACAAAAGACATTTTCTATCTATTTGCTCATGCATGGAGAAAAGCAAAGCACAGATACTTCTGTTTTACGCATGCGTAAATCGTAGAAGGAAAATAATTACAATCGCAGTTACAAAACTCCTTTTTATCTAGATATAATTTCAATATACTCGAAACTTCCCAATAAATGTCCTACAAATGGTACAATTACTTCTAATATAAGTCAAGCTTTTCTCTTCCAAACATGCAGACGCTTTCAGGAGACTTCATTTTATACTATGTATAGATTGATTCTAAAACTAAACTTGGAACAAATCAAAACATGATTTGCGTGACTATCACCAAACAAGCACTAAGCAACAGATGGTCACCAATTCCATCAGGTGAAGTTTTCAAAATAAAATTTAATTAGAAAAATATTTCAAGTAAGATTAAAATACAATTAAAATGAAAAATCAATTAAAAGAGAAAGAGACCACAACAGAATAGAGCTTCCAGTTTCTTCGTACTATATATAAAAATAGGAAATCATTTTCCTATCACAGCTTGCTAAAATCCTCCTTTCTGACTCCAGATTTTTAAATCCTGTAAATCAAAATTTATTACGAGAACGTCAGCCTTCTCAAAACGAATTATTCTACTATCTGGAGCAACATCTTACTGAAATGCAAATTTTAAATTCCACAAAGAATAAGGCTATATAGGGAAATTCAAACCACTCCTTTTGCCCTCGTCAAAGTAAATTTAAACATGGACTGAAATTCCCAGGCAGATCCCAAAGGATGTTTCCTCCCACACAGGATGGGTGAAACTCTGAGATAATACAGAAAAGTCGCAGATGAGAGGTGTTGGAATTAAACATGTTATGCTCCATTAATCTAGTTATAAATGTCTTTTTCTGTAGTATACATACCATGGAAATTCCTGTATATTTAGATGTAGCTATTTATATTATTATACCTCATATTACCATACATTCTAAACATATGTAATTGTTAAGTCAATGGCTCATGGATTTTAAAGTAGGTAAAAGACGAATAATCAGATTATTTATAGATGGGGACCATATATTGGTATATAATCAATCAAAAAAGTTTGCAAATTCTTATTTCTCTTATTTCTTCAATTGTATTTAAATATATTTTTTAGTAATTCTTAGGTATTTGATAGTTTTTGACATTCAAATGGATTGTTTTAAATTCCTGCTTTTAGTTCACACTCTCCCTATATATATATATATATA
>JAPMOQ010058830.1:1319288-1337884 GCA_026543055.1 Argiope trifasciata | reverse complement strand
CCCCTTTTTATCTCAAGGTTTTTTCCCCTTTTTATCTCAAGGTTTTTCCACTTTTTATCTCAAGGTTTTTCCAATTTTTATCTCAATGTTTTCCCCTTTTTATTTCAATGTTTTTTCTCTGTTTATCTCAACGCTTTTCCCCTTTTTATCTCCAGGATTTTTTCCCCTTTTTGCCAGTAAGAAAAAATTTTAATTAAAAAGAAATTATACTAAACATACAGTTATATGTAACTTTCGGAACCTGCTGTCATTATTTCACATTCATTCCCATTTTCTTATCTCAATTTCTTCGGACAATAACTTCACATGACCTTGTCCTTTATTTGTCAGATAGGAGAATCGGTTACATTGCAAACTTCACGCCTTATTGTAACTTTTTGTGGGCGTTAAGACACTTTCTTTATAATTTTTATTTACCCTTAAAGCGAAAAATTGATGCTTCAAAAGCGATAAATCACTAATTTTCTGCCCATTTCTCACATGGTTAGGAATAAAATACTTCTGAAATATATAATATTTCCCACTTATGTAATCATGGTACCCTCTGATTGAAAATTTCATTAGATAATTATATATCACTTGATTATATTTATAAGTTTGATTATATTAATAGGTATAATTTCATTCTATAAAATATATAAGGTTAAGTATTTTCATAGTTCCTCTCACGGGCCAATTTTAAGAAATAATAAGCCTCAATGACCTGATTAATTTAATAAATAATATTTTTTCTATTGCATGGATGGCTCTCGGTTCAAAATACTCTAAATTTATTCTGAAAATATAATAACTGTTTCTTTTATTTTATGTGTTATATTGTATAGACGGTCCTCATAACTATATCGAAGCTATAATTATAATGATAACAGTAAAAATTTCTTAATACTTTTTTATTGTATTTGCAAATTGTGCTTATCAAGTTGAAAAGTCAATTGTACTTTCAAAATCGACAATGGAGCACTTTTCTTTTATATTCCTTACTTTCACCATTTACTTTGATTCTTGAACAAGAGAAAGATATGGCATGAGATTAAAATTTTCACCCAAGTCAAAATAATGACACATTTAGCAATTAAATAAAATTTATCTCGGTAATATTTAAAGAAAATTTTAAGTATTAGACTCTAAAATATTTAGCTATTTGCACTTTTCTGAGCTCTAATATACTTCAAGATTAGAGCTCAGAAAGAACATTAGTATTTCAGCAATATTTTAGTTAATTTTTAGCTAAGTAATTTTCTAAATGCTACTTTTAAGTTATTACTTTATATCTAGCTTATTGACGAAACATGTTTCTCATTTCTAGGTCTACAGTTAGAAACATTTCTTAATTGCTTTTTTTCATCTTCTGCTTTCCAAATTTCTATAGCGATACAATAATATACGATTTTAAATTTGAATGGTTTTAAAATATTATCAACTTGAAATGCACAAAATACAATTTCATGATCTTCATCTCTACCTTAAAAACCTTATATTTAAAAATTCAACCAATTCAAGGATTTAAATATGTCATCAATTTTAACCAATACAAAGCTACAAGAAGACATATTTTGCAACAAATAATGTTTTGAAATAAGTTCGAATTCCTAAATCTTTTTATTTTTGTGTGTCAAAACTAGCTTTAACTTTAAAGATTAACCATGCCTACCTATAAAAAATGCTAAATTTTTATAAATAAGCAATTTTGACAAGAAAGAATTTTACTCACATAGCTTCAGAATAAGCCGCTGACATTTTCTCTCGTATCTCAAATGAACAAATCCATTAATAAAAATTTATATTAAAAGCTATCCCCTGTTCAAAATTTATTCTACTGTCTTGGTATCATATTGAATCAGAAATTTTAACTCCTGAGACTATCAGAACCTACAAGATCCAGTTTATTCCTTTCTTCTTTTCGTGCATCTTCCTCTCATCAGACCTGCATTAATTACATTTAGCAATAAATAATGTTTTGAAATACACATAAGTTCAGAAAATTCCTTTTTGTGTTAAGGTCAACATCAATCTTAAAGATTAACCTTGCTTACCTTAAAGAGCTTCTTTGTCTATCTAATTAAATTATTTTGATAAAAAAAGAATTTTACTCACATAGTTTTGGAATAAGTACCTTTTATTTCTCTTGAATTTCAAAATTCAAATTTCATTAATCTAAATTTATTTAAAAGTTATCCGATGTTCAAAATTTATTTTGCTGCCTTGGTATCATATTGAAACAAAAATTTAAAATCCCGAGACATATAAGGAATTGCTAGAAAATCCAGACTATTCCTTTCTCATTATTGTGTATCCCCCTCCCATCATACCTGCATTAGTTTAAACAAGCAGTTCCTTACTAAGCAGGTCCTGGAGAAATTTAGCCTCATTAGCCTCAGTACAGAGCAGAACTTGCGAATTCTGAGATAATACGTTGACACAAGTGATGTTGTAAGTTAATCAGTGATACACAACATTAATCTGGAAGCGATGCTTCTTATTCAGCTTTATATCACATATGGCAATTCTGGTATGTTTCGACGGTGAAGGCTATACCTGCTTTATGTCCTAATGCATTATCATTCACGGTTGTATCGGATAGTGAATACGTAATGGATTGGATTGCTTTGATTTAGGTAGCTGTATGTGTGATTTTTAGCTTACAGGGTTAACAGCCAATGCATTGATTTAACGTTGGTTTAGATCTGATTTTTCTCCCGGTTCAGTTCAGTTCAGTTATATTAACGTCCCGTTTAAAGCAACACGAGGGCTATTTTGGGACGGACCTCGTAATTTTGAGCCACGGTCAGATGACGAGGACTACAACTGAAGTGGCACCCCCCTCTCCACACCACACCACAAGAGCGGGAGGACTTTGGCCTGACAGATTTAACGTGCAAGAGACCCCCTCACACGACGGATCTTCGGTGGAATCGAGTCTCGAACCTGAAACCCTCCAGTTCCGAAGCCGAGACCTTACCACCAGGCCACCGCGGCTCCCTGATTTTTCTCCCATGAAGGTTATAAACTTCCTTTTTCGAAAGTTTTTTTTTTTCGATAATTTTTAACATATCAAATGTTTTGTAAATAGATTAATACTTCTGAAGTAAATTGATTAAATAAATACGTAAGTAAACAGATTAAAATTCCTGGTTAAAGATGTTCTCTTTAACATAAAAAATGCATTAGTTAATCACTGATAAGGTAACCACAATGACTACTCCTTCATGCCTAATAAAGGTTTTTGGTTTAAATTTAACAGACCGGACCTCCACGACAGCAACTGTTTTAGGAACTAATATTTAGTCCAAAAGTCCATCAACGACCATGGTATAAACCTTCCTATGGGAAGTAAGCCCCATCATCGATGGGAAGTAGCCAACCCTCTCCCTTTCCATACTCACCAGGCTGACGAGAATCAACCACCAAATTTGAAACTTCTCATTATAATTTATGAAATTGCCCAAAGAGGATAAGTTAATATCTTTGACTCACCGAACTGTCTGTAGGCACACGTATGATAAAACTGAATGGGCAGACCGCACGACAACAGCAACATTGATGGAAACTGTGGTTGAATCCTAAGGTCCATCACCGGCCAATGTTTATGAATTAAACAACCTTAGCCTTTGGAAATACGCCCAGGTATCGATGGGGGGAGTCAGATCCCCATCTTTTTATATACCCTCTAAGGTGGGGAAACCATCGTGCCGGAAATATCTCATCCTTATTCCGAGGTGCCTCCCTTAGAGGAAATCACGGATGAAAGAAAGAATACGTCTTGCATCTGGGTGTTTCGATAGAAGAATGTATATAGTTCCAATCTACAACAGTATTTGATTTGTTTTAATTTGTTCTCAATTTTTTTGTTTGTAATAGTATACATGGATATTTTATAATAGTCGGTGTGTTAAAATATCGAATAGTAAACACATGTGAGACAAAGTAAAAATGCTAATTTATTATTCCCATGTTATAATTTTTTTATGTTCTGTAGAGTAAATATTTTAAAATTATTTTCAGAATTTGACTATCAGTTAATAAATTAATTTTAAATAAATTAATTTTTTTGATTAAATACGAATAGGGACAGCTGGTAGTAGATTTTAAATAAATTCAATGTCAAGTTTTCATGATATATTTTTTATAAAAGGGTTTATATATTAAACAACAACGACTGCAAAATAATAAAAATTATATTTTCAGAAACACTCTTTTATAAGAATGCTTCAACGCAGGTAATTATTTTCATCTATAATCTGAGTATCAGAACAAAAAAATGTAAAATCTAAAGACATAGATTTATTTAAGATAAGGAAATCCCACTTAATATCTTTAGAAAAAAAAAACTTTAAAAATCTCAAGAAATGAAGGTTTATTACGATCAGGATTAAAACCCCAGCCTATTAGAAAATTTTTATCAGCATTTCTATAAAGTTCTTTAATATTTTCTTTACCAACAAATTTTGTTCTATATTTTTCATTAAAATATTATCTTCTACTAATCAAAACTGTAATAAATTTGATGTTTTAAATTCATTTTTCTATCTAATTTGATGCAATCAGAAAATTCATGATTGGTCTTTTCATTTTAATAAAAATAAATTTCAGCAGTAATTTCAACAATTTTGCTTTTGACTTAATTGCTATGTAAAAATTAATGTATTTCATATATTCTAATATTCTGTTCATGCAGGATTTATTATATTTTTCCTTTTCTAAAATTTTTCTCTCTTATGATATAAGAAACGTCATTTTTTAAAATTTCATGATACAGGTTCTTGAACCAATTACAAATAAATAAAATATAATTTAAATCAATAATGATTTATTCTCTGTTGCCGTAGATGATACATTAACATCAAATTCATATTTAGTTGCTTATTTTCATCAAATTATCTATGAATGCTTAAATTTTTGGTAGAAATTTTTTCCAAATGCCACGTAGCTAAAATATCTAGATCTGCTTACATCCTATTATCTACTATTGTAAACCCTTATTATGTATATATAACCGAATATATTGTCGTTATTTCAAACTGGTAATTTCCTATAGTCTTGTTCTAATAAGGAAGAAGATTTGTTGAAACTAATGCTACCTAGACAAAAGAGATTTAATTTTATACAAATTTTAAAATAATATCTAACATTAAAAGTATTTTTAAGTTTTTGAATAAATTATGAACAAATATAATTCAAATAAAGTCAGACGTATATATATAACTATTTATTATCTGCTGTAGCAGTTTGGTGTTCTAACATCAAATTCCCACTTAGCAACTTGTTTTTATCAAAATATAATGTCTTATGGAACTGTTCTTTAGAAATATATTCTGAAAAGATAATTTAAAATATTCAAATCCGCTTATACTCCGTTATTCATTATCAGTCATCTTCATCATATGTATAAAACAGAATGTTTATATTCATTTGGCACAGACATTCGCAATAATTTTGTTGTAATTACATTAGAGCTTTATTCTAACTAATATTACTTCGACAAAAATTATTCAACTTTATACAAGTTTCCAAACGATATTTATTTTGTTCTTCTATTATAAGAACTAATATTTACTTATATGTAGTATTAGCAACATTAATAGTCATATTCCAAGTGAACATTTAGAAATTTTATGCTTGTCTGTCTGGGATGTATTTCTCTGAAACAATTATAAATATAAATAGTGTTCCTTCTGTTGGCAAATTCTTGAAAATACTTCATTTTAAATCTACGCGTATATTTATCTGATAGATAAATTAGGTAAGCACAAAGAATATTTGAATGAAATTTCAAAGGATTATTCAAAGCTTAAATGCAAAGGATAAATAGTTGGGAATTCTGAAATATTTATTTTCGATGAATTGAAACTAATATTCTGACGAATTCTTCTGTTGAATAAGAATTCTGCTTATGCGATTTACTAATAAAAGGCTGAAATTCTAAACGAATAAACTTTAAATTACATTTAACATAATATTTAGCGTAGAACTAAAATATGTAAATTTGCTATTTTGTGTCCTGGCATTTAAGCTTTCATAATGAACAAAACTCACCTGCATGCTGCTTATTTGCATCCATTCTTAACATTTTTGCAATTAAAATTTTTCTTTCCCATTCGTTTGTTTAATTGTATTTGAAACTGTGTAATCAATAGAGCTAATAATTTCTTTATAAATTATGTAGTATATATATTGAGTTAAAATTAATTTCTAAATTTTTAAAATGTTATAATAGTATTTAAGACAATTTTATAATTGCAATTAAAAGATAATTTATATTATACAATAATAATAAGCATAAATGGTAAGCAAGCCATCTATTTCAGTAAACTTTAAAAATAGAACTATGCTTAAAATGTCAAAAATATGAGCAATGTATATACAGACTTTCACCAACTGGCTCCAAATAAAAGACATGATATATTACATATTACTACATAATTAATTCAAAGTTATAATTTTGTGAACTCCATGAAATAAATCAGATGTGTAATCCCGACTATACTTAAATTAATGGAAATTCTGACGGATCAACTGTTACTTCCAGCTCTAAAGGTCACATATCTAACTACTTAAACCAAATATATCGATTTCGTATTAGTTATAAGATATGATAGCCCTAAAGTACACGGTTGTAAAGCAGGCATGATTTCCTTCCATCAAACATACTCGAATAACCTCATACAGCATAACACTGAATAATACGTGCCGATTTCAAATTAATATCCTGTATTGGAGATTAACTAATGCCTCTTGTGACACCGAATTATCTGAGAATTCACACGTTCGCTACTGTGCTAAAGGCTAATAAGCGATCATTCCTCAAGGACTTGCAAGGTAAGAAATTGCTTGTTTAAATTAGTTTTGTGATAGTCCTCAAAAAGAGGAAAAGTATTGGGTGAATTTTCTATCACGGTTTGATGCATCTTGGGATTTAAAATAAACATTTGAGTAAGCAAACTGGGAAATAAATTGTTTTCGTGAAGTGTACGATTTTGATATAAATTTCGTTTTAGGAGAGCTAATAGTTTGGAATATGAAGGAAAGAATTCAATTGGTGTTTCAGGATATTGTGCGCGAAAAAGTTTTTCGCAATTAAAATTTCACTCTAAAAAGAATGAAGTTCTTTATTTAAAAAAAAACTATTATCTTTTCTTTATCGCTTGATTTATCTACTTTGCTAAAAATTCGAACCGATGGAAAAATGAGGAAATTATGAATTAATTTTTCTATTTATTAGTTTTTTAAATTTAAACAGAGAATAAATTGTTATTTTAACCATAAAATCACACATACAGAAAACCATTTTTCAATTCCTACCATTAGTTCTCTCTCTCTCGTTATATACAGTGTCTCACAAAAGTGATGGGACACTTGTGCTTTACAAAAGGAAAATGTAATAAAATAAATAAATAAACATGTACAAAAAATTTTGGGGTGTGTTTTATATTTAAAGTTAGTAACGATTATTACATTATATACATTTTGTCAAAATATTAAAATAAATTTAATAAATTATACAGTTATTTAGAAAGGAGCAAAAAATGGCTCACATAAGTGATGGGACACATAATTTTCCCATCAAATATTTATCCAAAAATTTTACTTTTTAAAAGGTTTTAATATTTTGTTGGATTTCCTTTTACTTTTTAAACATGATTTAATCTTCTTGGGATGGATGTGACTAATTTTTCTCTGATTTCTGGAGTGATTTTACCCCATTCTTCTTGAAGCACCGATTTTAATTGTTGTTTTGAAGAAATGGTGTGTTTGCGAATTCTTGATTCCAATTCTTGCCAAATATTCTCTATGGGATTTAAGTCAGGAGATTGTGGTGGTGTTTTTATTATTTCAGGACAGTTATACAACAGCCAGAGTCTAACGTTCAAAGCAGTGTGCTTGGGATCATTATCTGGTAGAATTTAAAATCGTTATGAAGGTTCAATTTTCGTGCTGAAGATTTCAAATTTTGCTTTAAAATGTCGATATACTTGTACTGATCCATTATACTGTCAATAAAAACAAGATTACAGACTCCAGCGGATGACATACATCTCCATACCATAACTCCTCCTCCACCATGTTTTACTGTTGGCACCAAGTTCTCTTTACGAAATTCTTCCCTGGGTTTTCTCCACACCAAGATTCTACCGTCAGAACCAAATATATTAAATTTACTCTCATCAGCAAATATAACTTTATTCCAGAAATCAGAATTCTTATTTATGTAGGAATTTGCGAATGCCAGTCTGAGTTTTCTATTCTTTTCACTTACGAATTTTTTTTTCCTGGATACTCTACCGTGATATCCAGCAGATCAAATTACTCTTCTAATAGTCTCAGGATTAACAATTACTCCATATAATGCTTGTAAATCAGCAGCAACTTTAGGAGCACTCATTCTTGGATTTTTTTTAATAATTCGAACGATAATTCGCTTTAATCCATTAGTTAGCTTTGGTGGTAGGCCAGGTCTTCTTTTATCCTGAATCATATGATTCTTTTTATATCGCTTAATGATGTTGAAAACTGTTGAATGACTCAAATTAACTGTTTCAGCAGTTTCTCTAATAGATTTTCCACATTCAATATGCAAATTAATAATCAATTTTCGAATTTCAGGCGAAGTTTCTTTTCGTTTAGCATTCATGGCTGCACAGAGCTAAAAAACACAAAAATTCCAAAGCAATCTGGAGAGAAATACTGCAGACGATTTTATAAATTATTACCAATTGCTTTTGAGTAAAAATAAACCCCCCAAAAATATTTTTATTGCTTATTTCAGACGAATTTTGTTGCATATCTAATGGTGTCCCATCACTTATGTGAGCTAATTTTTGCTCCGTTCTAAACAATTATATTTTTATTAAATTAATATTTTAATATTTTGACAAAATGTATGTTATGTAATAATTGTTACAAAATTTAAGTATGAAATACACCCACAAAAAATTTGTACATGTTTATTTATTTATTTTATTACATTTTCCTATTGTAAAGCACAAGTGTCCCATCACTTTTGTGAGACACTGTATATATTTGTTTTATATCTTATTCAAATATTTAATCGTTAATAAAATATTTTTTATTCACCCACTTCAGTTCAGATATAATTTTTTAAACCTGCATTTGAGGATACGGGATGTTAATACAGTTTTTTTTTCGGATATATTCCATTAAATTTAATTTTTAATACTTTAAATAGAGTTTTAGCATTTTGTAATGAAGATTGAAATCAACAGGCAGTAACTCAATCAGTAAAACGCGAGGATTTCAGTATTTTTCACCTGAAAGTAAAAAATGTACAATTCTTGCAATAATCAAAAAAATTTGACAAATTATTCAATTTTAGTTTTATATCAGAGAAAAAATTACTCTCACATAATATATTTAGCAGGATATACACTTAGTAATAAATACTAGCAGTGGCGAAGCGTGTAGATCACTGGGAAAAAAATTTCCTTTGCCAATAAATATTACGATTCGGTCATCTGAATTTACATATTTATATTAATTGTAATTATTTAATAAAAAGTAATTAAAATAAAAGTTTTCTTCATTGATATAATTAGGAATTGACTTAATTTTTTTAATATATTACTTCTTTCTCTTTCTTTTAAACGAAATTTTCCCATTTAAAATAGTTTTTAAATTCTCGAAGTATAGTGAAATAATATTCTAATAATACTCTATTTCAATTGAACACGTTATAATGAGCACGAATAAAAATTTAAAAAATTCAAAACTAAAACTTATGTCCAAAATGAATGTGGAAATAAAAGATGTATATAATTCTGTGATTAAAATGTCCGTTATTAAAACCTCTCAATAAGAAATAGCTCTTTATTGAAATAAATATCTTATTTTCATCCATTGTTTTCTGTTAGTTCTGTTTACTAAATATGCCTACTCCAGGAAAAAATGATGAAAATATAAAATAATATTTCATTTGCTTTTGTAAATTTAAACAAATAGTAAAATTGTAGCTATTACAGTCAAACTTTAAACTCATCTAATGAACTTATACAGAAAAACATTCTTTCTTGCTCTTTGAAATGAAATTTTATAATCAGAAAATAGTTTTAAACTTCTCGTAGTACATTGAAATATCATTCTTATAATACTTAATTTGAGATAAATAAGTTATAAATGAATGAAAGTAAAATTTAAACTAAAAACTAACCTAAAACTTAGTCGCCAATCAAAAATTTCGAAATAAGACCTAAATTTTATTTAAATTCATAAAATTTGTGACAAAATTATTGATTAATCATTTAACTGTTTTGTCCCGAGTGCCATATGCATCGATTTATCGAATTAGGATAGTTATAAGCAAAAAATAAATCATTTATAACGATTATAATTCAATATTAAAATTAATTCGAATACATAGATGTCAAGTATAAAATAGATTCCCATTTGAATCAAAATAAGAAAATATTTCCAATGAGAAAGTGTTATCTTATTATATATTAAAGAATATAAAACATTTAAGTGGTTAATATGTCTCCTGTGATCTTTATCCTTAGTTTTATTTGAAATATAAATATGTAATTGAATAAAATCATTACATCGGTTTTCATTATAATATTTAGTAAGTAATTCTCTGTGTTTGAAATATTATGATGCTCCTTCAAAGATTAAAAAATATCAGATTGCTTTTGATTATTCTGTTAGATACGTGTGGTATATTGATGGGTAGAATACAACTAATTCGTTTCTGCTTCAACAAATGCACAATATACGATTGACTTCGGTTCTGGCATCCTTCTATAGCTTCCGGATCTGGGCACAGCAAGTTATCCAACGATTAACATAATTCGCCTCCTATTGGTCCTATCGCAAATCTCCTGAGCTTTCCAGTATCAATATTTAGTTTCCGCTGTCGCCAAATGATCGCACTGTTTCTCACCAAGCCCTGTGGCATATTCTTATTCCCTAACCTATTTCATGTTTGGAAGCACCATCATTCGTTTGCAATGAAGTTACACTTTCATCACAGAGTGGACGGAGGTGGAAGCCAATGATATTGCTCAAGTTTTCTCCATACTTTAAATAGGATAGGGAATGGAAATACTCGACCACGTGGTTCATTGCACGGGTGTCCTATCAGCATCTAATAGCAAAATCATCTTTCCCTTCAATGAAATTAACTGTTCTGTGATGCAGCATTACATATTTGTAACAACAAATAAAAAGAACGCTTGACTTATGGCACTTTACAAACACCTAAAAGTTATTTGTCAGCAATTCTAGTCGAGTAAACTTCTCCTATTTTTTTAGTAGCGCCAACTAGAGACAAGAATACGATTTATCTACCATACATTCGCTTGCATAACTCCATTTTACAAGTGAGACACATTCACATACCTCAAGAAAAACAACCATGCCCATATCTGGACTCGAACCCAATGACCCCCTATGACAGAACGCCGGCTCAGAACATATTAACTTCATGAAACTGATCTGCGTATACACTCTAAACAGAATATATGTAAAATTATCAAAATAACACTGCTTTAATGTCTGAAAATTTGAAGGAACTATTTATATGAAGCTTCATTTTAATGATGAAATTGAAATGAAATACAATCAACATATCCGATGAACCAGATATTCGTTAAAGGCTACTTGTCTTAAAAACAATTTGAGAAATGGAAGAACGTATTTCAGATATAATTATTTAAATATAGAAATCTAATGGATCCTGTTACAATTAACTATATTAAAAATAGAGTGGGTAATAGATATAAATTCCTTCATTGAACAGATTGAAATTAGTTTAGGAAAGAGAGCACTGAAAAAGGCATGAGCACAAAATTAATGCCCATTGTCAATAATTAACTCCAGCACTTCGAGTGTCACCGTTTTATCTGAGAATTCCACATGTCCTGCGAGACACGCGGTTAATAAAGAGAATTCCACTTGGACCTGCCTGGTAAGGAATTGCTTGTTTAAATTAAAACAGATGTGATGAGACATAGACGTACAAGACGGTGAAAGGAACAGACTGAATTTTCCAGGTAAGATTGGTGCGAGGAGGGATTTAAAATTTGCATTTCAGTGTGAAGTAGGACCAGATAGTGGAATAAATTATTTTCTGGAAGTGGAGCTCTTGAATCTAATTTTCAGTGGAATTTATATGTTTATAGCGAGGTGTTGAACGGGTTCGTTTTTCCAAAAACTGCTCAAATACATTTTTCCAACGTTAATTTGTAAACATGATAAACGTTCAAATTTATTAAAATATTTTTTTCTTCAATCTTCATTCATAGTTCATATGATTAATTATTGTTTTTAAATAAGCTCATTGGGATTGGTTATAATATGTTAGTTTTGCTTGACTGTAATGAATAATGTATTATAATTATGTTGATATGGGTATTACATGAAAAGGAAATCCCATTCTATTAGGGTATGAACATTTTTGCTAATTTAAATAAAGGAATTCATCTGTACGAAGCATCGGGCATGCAAGTGATAAGGATTGATCTACCATCACATTACCCCAAATATTCCAGAATCGTTTCTATTGTTATTTGTGAACCTAAGACCCCGTTATAACGCCCCACTCCCCAAAAAATCATTAAATCCGATTGCGATTAGAATTCCATTCACTTGGTGCCTCCTACAAAATAACTTTCATATCCTTTTCTGTTGGATCCCGAGTCAGGTAGGCATTTCTGGGAATGATTTGCCGTTGCTTCAATGGCAAAATCATGCAGACTCTTTGTCCCATAGATTTCCATATTGTGACATTAAAAGATTTTTCATTAAATATGTATTTATTAAACATGGTAATCAGCATGGGATCTGAAGATCGGGAATAAACTACATTCAATCAAGCCTACGATTAGTTTATGGCTTGTTCACCATATACGAGAGGTTGATGTCAAATGGACACGCCGCCGAATAGGAGACACCCGTTCTATTCATCGTCATCTCATTTGGAATGTAAAAGGTGCCAGTTTATCCCACTTGTCATATTGCTTTTAGTGGGAAACATATTTTAATTGAATACACTGATTTTAATGTTCATCTGCGTAATTTATTCTACTCGTCTTCTCGGCCTAGTGAGTAAAAAAACTCAGCCTAGTACTTTTAAATTTTTAAAAGCTACTTGTTTTCTTCAACTGTATTTAACACTTTTTTCGTCTGCTTATTTTTCCTTTTATGTCCGATGCGCCTTATTTACATCATTATTTTGAAAATTACATTAATTATTGTCTTAAGTTAACATAATATTTTGAAATTTGTATCGACACATTTTATGTAGTTTTAATTACTTGCATTTGTTTTTAAAATCGTGTGTAGTGTAAATGTCTATTCTGATTTTACCCTTATGCTTGGCGCAGTATAATCAAACATGGCTGTTGCACCAATACACAACAAATAATAAATGAAAACAGACAAAGAACTTTTAAAAAGTCATCGATATTGCATTAACAGTCATTTACAGTGCATTATTTCAAAATGTTTCTCACCACTTGTTTAGATTCAATGTTTATTGATTCACGAGTTCAAACAATTTCTAACACGAACAAATAATATAAAAAAATTAATTCAATTCCTCCTTATTTTCTTTGTTATTTACATATATATTATATTATTTATGATTGAGTGTCACCTCAGTAATTTTAAAACTTGGCTACCATTTGGTGGCATTGGGACGGATTGGCGACTTTGGCGAATTTATCCAGTAATTTCCATTACTGGATAAATTTAATTAATTTGTTACTATTTGAAAAAAAACTGTGTTAACATCGAGTGTCATCCCCTACAAGTTTAAAAAAAATGTATTTGAACTTGAGTGGATGAATAAAAAGTATTTTATTAACGATGGAAGATTTGAACAATATATATAAATAAATAAATGTAGGGAAATTGTAAACTAATAAAAGGAATTTAAAAATTGGATGGATTTAATTTATTGGTCATATTATGCACAATAATTTTGAAAATATAACTGTTTAATGTCCAATCATTCTTTTAAATCTCAACAATTACAGCAACTATTTTCCATTTCCATTTTCAGTATGGAATAAAGTACACTAACTCAACTAAGATTATTAGTCAGAAATATTCCGTACACCAGTTTTCAATTAATTGTTCGTTATGTCAAATTTTGATTAAATTCACTGTGAAATTGATTGCTTTTCACTTTGTTCATTAACTTGTATGTAAATCAATACAGTTAGTTGTAAGATGATAAAACTTGTGTGAAATATTGATCCCAAAGATGATCGGAATTACTTACAAACGCAATTACTTAAATATATCAAATTTGATACGGGATTTTGTGAATACAAAAGAAGTTTTGTGTCAAATCTTTGTTTCAAAAGGTGGTAAAGAAACTTGTCTGAAACACAAATTGGATTTTCGGATACTATTACTGGTATGCCAGGTTGGTTGGGTTTTTGGTTGTGAGTGGTTTATTGGCGCAAGAGCCACACTTGGCCAAACTGCGCCAAGCATATGGTAAAATTAGAGCAGACATTTAAAACAACAACAACAGACGTAAGTTATTGAAACCACATGAAATGTATCGAACACATGAGGATTAAAAAAGAACGATTCTAAAGTAAAATAATGAATAACGTAAATCAAAAATAAACATGTAAAAAAGACATTTAAGAAAAGGAAAAGCAAATAGACGAAAAAGGTGTTAAATACAGTTGAAGAAACCAATAGCTCTTAAAAATTTAAAAATATTTGGGTGATATTTTTCACCCTCTAGATCTTGCATGTTAAGAGATGACGAGTAGAAAAAAATTATAACGACGAGCATTAAAACCAGGACATTCGGTTAAAATATGTTTCACATGAAACACAATATGACAAGTGGGGCAAATTAGCACCCTTTCACCCAAGATATATGTAAATCAATGGTAATGCCAGGAAATGATTGCCAAAAAATTCGCTAAGTACAACACAGTAGAATCAGTAAAAATGCTGAATTCAAACAAAAAGTTTATATTTTGATACTATTGCATGGCAATGCTATTCAAGGCATTTTTTGGAATAATAAGTTTATTACTGTGCGTGCAAGAACCTCATGAGGAGACTACTCCCACTGTTTAGATTTTAAATGTTCGGTTATCCATCCCCATATACCTATTTAACATTTATTTACACATAAAAAAGTTTTTGCTCATCTCTAATTAAAAATAAATATGCATAAAAAAGTAATTACTTTCTTACTAAGCTGATGTTTTTTTTTAAATTATCTTATTGTGTCATAATGCCTTCTTCAATTAGAAATCGATCGCAAGATTTTCTTAACATAAAGCAATCATTATGCATTTTCTCCACAGCAAAATTAATTATTTCTTTTTGTCTTCTTAATAAAGTTTATTCTTCTGATAAATAAATAAAAAATTGGCTTTTATTCTAAGAACTATTGATTAATTGATTATCGATTATTCAACGTTACTAAAGTACTACTCATTTTCAGTCATTTTCATTTTGAAATTCTAGAAGAAGTGCATTTGAAAAATCAAAATATGAATTTCTTTTTGATTTTCTCCTTCTACATTTAACTTATTTGAGTGTTTTAATTAACATAGAAATCGATTCATACATAATTAAATTTATATAAAAAAATTGAAAGTTTTAATGGAATAAGAAACAAGTAATTACTTTAAGATTGTAGGAACATCATTTTTATTTTATAAGGTACAAAATATTCAAATTGTGTAAAACAAATCATTTTTTTTTTCATAACTGTAACAATGACTGATTTTGAGTCCTCTCTTAAAAATGAAATTCAACAGAAAATATATATTCTTTTAATTTGTACTTTGAATTTTGTTTTGGATTTTTTCTTTTAATTTAGCTATTCCAATTTTATAATTAAGATAGAAAGAATTTTAAAAAATATATTTGTATTTAATATTGAAGAAGAAAATATTTTTAATATAATAATCAAACCATCCTGATTAAGGACTACAATATGAGAGCGCTGTAAAAATAATTGTAAATTATATATATACATATATCACCCAAAAGGAATGCAGACATATTTACATCTTCAACATCATTTTTTCAGTTTGCTATTATTTTTAAAGAAGGACTAGTGTTTAACGGTTTTTATATATAACTCTAAATAAAAGTTATCGAAGTAATATATTCTATTCAAAAATTAATTACATTTATTAAAAAAATGGAAAAAAATTATAAAAACAAGGTATTATTTATATGTGAAAAATTCCACTTCATATAATTATAGATATACTCATGATAAATTTTCCAAAAAAATAATAATGGATAAAATAAATGTAAATTAGAATCGAATATTTACCTTGTTCAAACTTCGTGTAATTTATAACCTAGCCTCTGAAAACAAACCAAATCACCCAAATTAAAAACTCTACCATGATAATTTAGGGTAAGATATTTTTCACAATCCCATATTATATTTGTATTAATTATGTAATAATTTTCTTCTATATTTTCCATGAATATTATATTATGTTTTACGTATATCTCTTTTGAAAATTAGTTTCATTGTTTATCACGCATTGTTAATTATCATTGTTTTCTAATAAACAGATAAAACTAATTATCCTAAAATATATTTACAACAATGTACTATAATAAATGCATATTTCTGAAACGTTGTTAATATTATGATTACTATGATTATTATGATATTATAATAACTATGATTTGTTAAAATTACTTTGATTTTTACTTTCTGAACTTTACTTGTTATGAAAATAACGAAGCAATCCTTTTTCTGCTTACATGTTTGCCTTTAACTTAGTTACGACGCAATGGAAATTCGCGGTATTTTCAGTGGCAATCAACTCTCGACGTCCTTAATCAGTAGATAGGTAAGAATATATTTTTATTGAGATGTCTATTGTATAGATAAGATAGTCAATAAAAATGGTTCAGATATGCAGAAAAATGAAAAGTTCTTTCTTGGCATAACAGGTCAAGGTTACGATTTCTAAATTCCTTTTGCACGATTTTAATTTAAAAATATGATGATATAAAGGTTCCTACGATATTTTTTGGGCTACATATACTTCTCTTTCCTTTCTTTCTAAAACATCTCACTCGAATTTCTCGATAATAATAGAAAAGCCGACTTGAATAAACCAGCAAAAGTTCTACATAAATATATTTTCAGTTAAGAATTTCGAGTGATAAAACTTTGAATTCAGAACTACAATAGTTCTATTTATAACTGTTCACCCTTTACTTTTTATACTTTTCTAACAAAAGCATAGAATAATTAAGAAAATAAAACGTAACAAGAGTTAAGAATAGAAACAGTTTAAAAGTTCCAAATAGAAATATCGAAAATGCTGGCCTTGAATCTATCTACATTAGAACCGATTTTAAGTATGAAAAAGGATTTTAATTCAGTTCTACTGAATCGCTGAAACGCTACTACTGTCATCAAAGAAATACTTTTAAATCAACGAACTACAACTATTATCTTTTAATTAAAGTTGTTATTGCAAGAAAAATCTGTGAAAATAAATAAATGTTATACTCAAAATAAAAACGTATTAAATTTTCGAACAAATTATCAACAACTTCAGCCCACTAAAATTAGAAGGCAAGAGAGTGGATATTATAATACCGAAGGATGAAATTACATTTTTCTGTCGAAATAAGGAACTAAAAATAATCTCCAAAGCTCAAAATAAATATCATAACAATAATTTTCCCGTTAGAAAGAATAGTAATCACAGAAATTGTTTCGGTTTTCGAAAAGCATATGAAGAACAAATTCCAAGCGAAAGAAATTGGATTTAAAAGCGTTGACGTTTTTTACACACACACACCCCTTGCAGATTTTTTTTGTTATACATCTTAGAACATTGAGAAGAATAGCGTTTCCAAGCCTAAATTTGTTACTGTGATATTTACTAAATTTGTTATTGAAATATTTTATGTTATAAAAATGAGCATGGATAACCTTCAGTTTGAAGAATTTTTTTCCTACTGCTTTCTCAAAGGATTATTTTGTACAAACATTAATTGTTTTCGAAATTGATTTAAAGAGCCATTCTTGAAACGCAATAAAATGAAATTATTTTGTGATTTTTCTACATCCGAGATAGTTATTTTTCGCAAAAAAATTCATGTGCACATTTATTTATTTTTTAGGGAAAAAAGCATTGAATTTACTTTTTATTTATTTATTATAAAAATAAACCCTGCATATACATAAAAGGTTTTTTAAGAAATATTAATTCAATGTTCAAAATCGGATGCAATTATTTGATTATTAGAACGAATTTTATCAAAAATCAAGCAATTCTTTATCCTTCAAAAAATCAATTTCTTAAAAAGAAAATAATGATCAAAATTAAATATTTCTTAAAACAATGTGACTGAACAATGTATCTAAGAACATTGCCAATATTAACAAAATTGTAACTTTCTTGAAGACTTATTTAATATAGATTTATATTGGATCGTAGTTATCAAAATGGATCTACTTTCTCAAAACATAGCCATACAATGAGACGATTGGTAGGATGTAACATTTCAACCATCAGAACAATCAAAAATTGCTCACTTAGCTCAGCTATTCACCTTACTGACTTGCATCTGAGTAAGTCGAGGAGGCTGGTTGGTAAGGCGTTGGATTCGCA
>JAPMOQ010058830.1:1299732-1318888 GCA_026543055.1 Argiope trifasciata | reverse complement strand
CATCTGAGTAAGTCGAGGAGGCTGGTTGGTAAGGCGTTGGATTCGCATCCCTTGTGTTGTGAGTTCGAACCGAAGACTTTCGTGTGTGGTGGCTGGCACACGAATAAACCTGTCGAGATCACTAATACCACTAGTGGAGACTAATGTCGAGACTAATACCACTAGTGGTAGTAGGTTAGAAGTGATCATTCCCTGATCCATTTCTAAATTAAGACCTGGTAAGGAAATGTACGAAAGAAGCCCATCCCGTAAAAAGGGCTGTGACGCCTGAGTAGTTAACTCATACTGTTGGCCCTAGATGGCGCTACTGAAAAACAAGAGATGCAAAAAAAATCGGCTTTTAATCGCAGATTCTTTAGTAAGTGGGCTTGTCAATGACAAGTGCCATTAGAAATAACAACAACAACCCAACTTGCATCTGATAAACTCGATAAGTTTTATTCTGAATTATTCAACTGAAAATAGGCTTCCATTTCCATTAAGATGTTTTTATAAATTCACAGATGTATACATATATTGATGAATGAGTATAGTGCAGCAATATTTCTTAAAAGATGGAGTTGGAAGAGTAAGCAGTCTTTATGTCAATTCAGAAAGAAGACTAACATGGCATGATTGATTGCTGTAACATGTTGCATGTCCTATGAATTCTTTACGTTTAGAAATTTATCATATGCTAAACAAAACATGACTTTCGTACTGATTTTTTTCTAACTGCATTATTCTGTTAAGAAAATAGATTTGCTATCCATCAACTTAAGACAGCTTTCCTGCTCCTTGAATGGTTTACAAGTAAAGTAAAATTATCTTTTCGCAATATGTGACTTTATAACCAAATAATGCGAATTTAATGTCTTTTGAAGTATGACTGATCTGAAATAGTATTAAATGCAATCACATCAGAATTATTAGCTTTTAAATTTGCAATTCATACATAGTAAAATATCTGTATCATGCCAAAAAAAATTATTCTTCGTTATTTTGAAATATTATGACCTTCTCGAGTATAATGCATTATGGAAATTAAGAATAACAAATAAATATTTAATCAAGGTGGCTGACAGCTTCAAGGATAGGACCATTCAAAGGCAGATGGATGATAACACCCAAAATTCAACACTTGTAATCCATTAAAACATGATTTAAAATTAAGTTATTTGATTAATTAGCTTATCAGCTTATTTAATGAATTAATTAAGCTATATCAATTAGATTTTATTCAAATTTTCCATTGTTGAAATATTATTTTGGGGGAGTTAATACCAATCAACATATCTGAACTGTTAGCTTCTCAATTTGATATAAATTTACTACGGGCATCTTGGCCTAAGGGTAGCGCGTTTTACCACGATATGGGCTCTTCAGGTTCGAGTCCTGATTCAAGCATGCTTGCTCTTCACCCTGTGTTCTAGCTGTGAGGTGTATGAAAGAGCCCTCTGTAAAGTGTTGTGCAAGAAAATGCGTGAGTGTATCTTCATAGGAGCTAGAAATTAGACTTCCATTCTTGGATTCTCAGGGGTGTTTCCCCTCTTAGACTACTTCACCCCCTTTCTATTGAAACGTGGACACAACTTCGTCTTCATCAAATAAATTTATCTTTTGTTTGAGATAACATAGATTCAGACATCACCTCCTACTTTTTGGAGAAGAGGTACCATTATGCTCTCAATGCAATTGTATCATGATTGTTTACCCTATTCTCACTGAATATCTAAATTTTAGTAATCAACATTTATATCATTTTAACAACTTCACATTTTCTCATTTGCTTGATAAAACCCCACATGCTAATCTTTTTGCTTTTCTGAAATCAACATGTTTTTATCCCCATATTCAAGTATTTTTTATGTGTTTTTCATTGCATTTTATAACTGAAATTATATATTTTAATCCTAAAACAAATAGAGTTTCTAGCAGCATAGTCAACACCACGGCTTTTTTGCTAATAAAATCCAAAAAACTCCAAAATTGGGATAACATACCCGTCTTTATTTTTCTTGCCCAACAGAAATTTTCTGGCTCTAGTTTTCTTGGATTCTTTTATTTCAGCTTCCACTGATAAATTTATTCACGGATCACGTTCTTTCAATTCAGCCTAACGCGAGTCAAGTCGCCAAGAGAAACGAATAGCAAAACAAATGTTGCTAAAGTGAACAAAACGCGAACAAAGTCGCCAAATAAATAACGTGAATTTGACGAATTTAAAAGTAAAATTCAACGTAGTTTTGCTTTTTTCGGCAACTTCTCGGTGATTTTTTACTGTTTCCTATTGTTATTTGGCACCTTTTTGAGGATATTTTCGTTGCGCCCGTATAGCGGAAAGGCAGGAGAAATTCTTGATATTCACGTTTATGAAATTTAAAAATCAATGAACTTATTAGATACAATTAAAATAATAAAAAGATAAAATTATTTTATTTTTATTGTTATACCACTAAATAATCGTCATTTTAAAATGCCATAGTTAAAAAATTCCTGTTATAGAGCACTGAATTTAATAACTCTCACCCTCATAAAATACAAAAATGAAACATCCAGGTCAGTTCAGCAAGGAAATGACATATCATTGCCTCATTTCGCCTTGATTAAATTTTTTGTACAAAATAAGGAATCAAAGTCATGAAGCCATCACACACACTCCGAGGCAAAGAAATGGCTTGCTTTCAGATTAATTAAGAGGGTTGATGTGTTGCTTTGCAGGGTCATGAGATAAACCGGCAAATTTGCAAACATTGCTAAAATATTCAAAACTGTTAATTAATATGAAATATTATTAATGTATGTAGAATGGTTATAGTTAAAATTCTATTTTGAAATGATCATAAAAAGAAAATTACTGTACCAAATGTTATCACACTTGGCAATAGCTTAAAAGAAGTAATGGGAATTTCTTCTCCGCCAAAAAAAGAAAACAGTTCAAAAATTTGCCACCAAGGGGAAGAACGGCGTCGTTGCAATATTTTTAAGAAAAAAAAAGTATATAAATACATTGGTTTAAACTATGCGTAATCGTTTCTGACGTGTGTTGCAAAGCATGGTCAATGTGTGTTAACTCAAAAGCACTGTTTAGGGGACAGTTTAAACATTTTGGGCGAAATGAAAGAAACGATACACCGACATGTGAGTAGCTTTCCTCTTGATATGATTGACAATGCAGCAATGGGATTTAACTTTCTTTTAAGAAATTTTGGAATTCTGCTTAGCTTAGACATATTTTACTTAACTATACTGCATGTTGAGTTTTGGATTTTTTTTTTGCCAGAAAAAAATTCTTACTAATTTCTTTAAACTATTACTGAGTTTGATAATAATTTGTCCAGTAGCTTTCCTTCTACAACCGTTTGAAAGTGGAACTTTAATTATATCCATACTATAAAAAAACTTATGAAACACTTTCGTTTACAAATTCATGCATGGCACTTAATGATGCATTTATAAAACTAGAATAGCCCAGTCAGTTGTGGTAAATATATTGTAGACATGCTCATTACTCATAGAGGAATTGCAAATTTATATAGATGGATTACAGACTTCTCTAATTTCTTCTCCTTACAATTGCCCAATGCGTAATTGAGTAAGAAATCTTTATCCTAATTGTCCACTTTTTTATTCAAATTCTACTTCATTTTCTAAATTATGTGACAAAATTTATATTCGGCCGCTTTTGCATTTAAAAATCTTCCAATGTTTTTTGCGGTTACAAAACCCTGCAGATCTTTTTTTTTTTACTAAAACCTTAGTTATTTCTATCTTTACGAAACTCGGAAATATCTTAATTTGATATAACTTCAAACAACTTTAACCGATAGTCCAGGCAGGCAAGGGAAATTTAATGGACTTGCCACATAATATTTTATATCACGCTAAATTGAATTGTGATGCCAATCTACAGAATATCTGTTGAATATGTAAAATGTTTGTTACATCTCCGATAAACTGTCAAATGTCCTCTGTTTAGTTTGACATATTGACAATGTTAGGAGAAATCTCCGTCAATTGACAGCTGCTCGGAATAATAAGATCCATTCTCAATAGTTTTGGTGTGAATGCACACACAATAACATGAATAGCTTTAACAGGAATTTATTACCGTTATTGAATAAATACGCTTGTTAGCAATATGAATCAATCGAGTTTGAAAACTAGTCAAATTACATCTCCATGTAATAATAGCCGTAAAAATCATCTGTACTAACAATAATTTAAAAATATTTTTAAACAAATTTAAATAATACTTTGTTATTATTTGATGAAAAATTTTAGATACCTAATATAATATTATTGAATAAATGCAAAAAGCGGATGTGTGGCTAATCAATAAAAGCAGGATTCAACACAAATTTCATGGTTTAATTTTTACCTTATTAATTCCTTTTTTAAATTCTGACTTTTTATCTATCTTTCTTTATATCAAGTCATCTCCAAGAAGACTATCATTTTTGAATTTCATGTTTCCTTGAAGAGAAGGAACGCCTTCTCCAAATTTTAATACTTTTGTGAAAAGGTGCATCGACTTTTAATCTGAAGGTTTATATTTAGTACACTGTCTTTGCATCAAATTTGTAAATTTCTATCAAATTTCGAGCAAATTCTATTCAGGGGAAGACTGTCTGGCTGTATGAATATAATTTAATATAATAACTTAAAAATGAGGAAAGCTATATGGGGGAAATTCAGTATTCGTTTTCACTGGTTAATTCCATATAAAGCACATATTATATTTCAGATTACACCACAATCTGTCAAGAAATTTGACAACACAGCATTTTAACTTTCATGGAATGGAATACCTTAAAAGAGTAGCAGTCTGTAGTTTAAACGACACAAATTTTGAAATATATATTGTTATCACTATCCTAAAAACCACATAAGTGACTATCTAGTAGAATACAATCATTTTGTATTAATTTTCAGATATAAAAGGAAAGATAAATAATATATATATAACGCCAACGTTCGGAGCACAAAAATCTTATTATTAATAAAACTTATCATTATTCTTAACTTATTATTATCTTATTACCTTATTATCTTATTATTATTATCTTAACTCATTATTATTATTAACTTATTACAATTATTATTATTATTATTATTAAATTATTATCCTAAAACTTATTATTATTCTTATTATTAAAAAAAAACTATTGTTAATAATCGAATAATAATGCCAATTGAATATCAACAAAATATCCTGTGAATTTTAGACTGCTTATCCTTTGAACATTTTCATAGCTGTACTGAATCAAACGCTTCGCTTAGCTAATAATGGAATTGTGAAATACCATTGAAAGTATTCTGAATTCAGCTCACCATGCCGAAAAACAGAACATTCTGTCAGAGGAGAGAAGATACAAAAGAAATAAAAAAAATACGTTTCAAGCAAAAAGTTCTATCAAGCCCAAAAGTACGATTAACCTTTGTCAGATAAGTAATCTTGAAAATACTTACAATTGTACGGTTTCTCGTCTAACTCATTCAAAGCGAGGCAATCGCCCAAAAACTCTCTATGAGTCTTTCAGTCCTGGGTGTAAATCTGAAATACCAACAAACGGCTTTTAATATTAGCAATAAAAAATTTTCCCAGTTATATTTGCTGAGAAATCGCTTTAAAAAATTTTAATTTTCGCGTATGCATATTAATTTCAAGTCTGACCTCTGTGACTTGCCAACTGAAATTGATACTCGTATCTTCCAAAATTATCTTATAAAAAAGTACTTTTTGTTTTTATCTTAAAAACTAAAAAGTATATACCTTTTTAATGGCATAAATTTCATTTTCATTTAACTTTAATAATATATTTATTCAATTTGATACATTATCAGAAACAATATTTTAATGAGATTTTAGAGCTGCATCAAAACATTCAGGCATGTGCTTTTTGCAAATCCTACAATCTGTAGATGGACTTTAATTTCTTTTTTTTATTTCCTATTATATACGCTTTGTAAATTACAGTAAACTGTTTTAATTGTACATAACAATTAGGCGAAATGTTTTTTAAAGAAATGTATCCCATATTAATAATTTAAGGTATCCGACTACGTTCGAAGAAAAAAATTGAAAAATTGGATTTTTTAGAACCTATTTATAGTTTTTAAATATATTGTCAATAATAAACACTATAAATACGAAAACAGTTTTTTGAAAATATAATATATTTTGAGAAATATGAAAATTGGTAGTAAACTTCAATGAAATTTAACCAAACTGTTTAACACTCTACACAAAATTGTAATGCAGCAATCCTGTTTTTCTTTGTACACAAGTTATAGAATATGAAGATGAATGAAATGAACCAAAAGCTAAGAAACATGCTGATGTGCAAAGAAGCTATGGGTAAAACTATACATGTATATGCCTTTTTTCTATAAATTCACAACGCTTTCAAATGAAAAGGTATTTCATCAACACTAAAACTTTTGGTTCATTTCATTGTCCTCACAATTTAAAACACATGCTGAAATATTTATGCAAATACCTCTCTTAGTTTTTGGGTTATCATATTAACGGTGGATTAACATGTTAATTTTTATGAAAATTAAAGTTTTGTGAAATTTGAAGCTAAAGACAGATTTTAGCTGAAAAATATGTAACCCTGGATGATAAATCAAGCCTTCCTTTCCCTAATAGAAAAGATAAACTGTTTTGGAAAGTGGAAAGTCTGATCTATAAGGAATACAAGGAAACAATACTTAAAAAACTCCAATGTGATGTGTTTTAATCAGTGTTCTTAACATAGTCGGATACCTTAAATGCCTAATGAGTTGTGCGAATAAACTGGTGGTAAAGGCTGTCACATTAATTATGAAGTATATATATATCGTTACGGTTTTCCTATCCTTAAATCCGTCGGGTTCGTTTTAACCTCGTATATAGTGGTTGTGTATGGTGTGAGAAGATGAGATGATGACACACAGAATGATCAGTTCTTTAGTAGAAGACACAATACAGGCGTTTATTTACAGACGAGACGAACACACAATAACAACAGTAACTCACAAGTAGTAACAATATCTGCAGCACTAGCTATAGTACTCGACGCTGCTTCCTCAATAGGCTACAAGGCACACAGCTAAATTCAGCACTTGCTTGGCTTCACCGCTTCTTGTTTTTTCCTCTGGAGAACTCGTTAGCTGCTGTCGATTCCGACTACTACTTCACTAATGAGTTGGATTGACGAGGCACCTAGCCCCGGCAGGGGCTTATCCCCGAAGACGACAGTTGAGAGAGGCCTAGCGGTCAATAGATTGCCGTGGTCGTCTGCGAAAAATTTCAGTTACGGCTGGACTACTACTTCACTGCAGTCGCCTGCCTTATATATACCGACGGTAGGTCACCAAGTCGCCAAATAGTCGCCAAGTTTGTCGCCAAGCCTTGGGACCTCTGATGTCACACCCACTCACTATTCGATACGCATTGCTGTCAATCTGTCTTCCTTACGATGACAGTATTAGCGCGGGAAAGCAAAATTACACGTTCGTAACAATACACTTTCTAATTGAGAAAGAATCATTTTAGGTAGCAAAGCATTGAATAAAGCGTAGCGTTCAGATATTAATCTCCTTTATTGTTGGTCAACACATCTTTTTTGTGTGTATTACCTTTTAATTCAGTCGCCCCATAAGGCAGTGTAGTTTATAAGAGAGAAATCTTTCAGGAATTGCAAGGTAAGGAGTTAGTATGTTTAAATTAACCCATTTTATCCCACTGTCCTATCCGGAGGACAGCTGAAAAATAGCATGTAGAAATTAGTAGTTGTTTGTTGCGAATATTTTATCAGCTGGAACATGTAAAGTTATGTCTAAGCTTCTGTTAGCATGAGTTCTGTCTCGCCCGTCCGTCGCCTTCATCTGTTAACTTTGTTTTTTCCTGACATTAATGAGCGTCATATGTATCTGTTCTTTGCGATTGCAGAATTCCCTTTCAGTTTGTTTTAAACACTTGGCTGGTCAGTTTTTATGTGAGAGCAGTCTTCGTTTATAATCCTGCTGGTTGGTTAAAGCTTTATTGTTATTAGGTAAGTTGTAGCGCGTTAGTTTTTAACTGTCCTCCAAAAAGGACAGTGGGACGATAAGCATATAAATGATGAGATATTTCTAAATTTGTAACTAGAAGTTTAGAAAAAAAAATCCTCCCTACGTTTCTGCCCCTAAAGAGTGATGTCTGTGCAAAGGTTTTTGAAGTTAGAGGAAGCACTGGAACTATTAAATAGTTTAGATTCAGATGAGAGCGATGTTGAAATTGCTGTGTTACCACCAGATGCCAGTGAACTAACTGACGAAGATGAAGGGGACGACACGGAAGTAAATACTGGTGAGATTGTTGTAAATGACGTTCCTGGGACTCTGGAAGTCAGAGTTGGAGATAGTATTGAGACTGAAGCGTCCACAAACGCTGGTGTTTCGACAACAAAGCACAGACGAAAAGCTGAAAAGTATCAGTCATCTTGGATAAAGACGAAATCACCACAATATTCAAAATGGAAAACACAGGTTGATTCAACTGCAAATGACTTGCTCAAGCACATGGAAACTACATTGAAAGAAAAATCTCCAGTGGAACTTTTTGAGCAGTTTTATTCTAACGAAGTTTACGATCACATAGTAAAAGAAACTGTGCGATATGCAACAGATGCAAAAAACGAACATGATTTCTTGACCAGTGCTGACGAAATACGTGTTTTTTTAGGAATTTTGCTTCTAACTGGTTATCATTCAAATACCTGTGAACGTGACTACTGGTCAGATGCTGAAGACCTTGGAATTACCCTGGTGAAAAATGCAATGTCACGAAACCGTTTCCAAAAGTTGAAATCTTATTTACACTTTGTGGATAATAGTACCGTAAGTCAGCATCCCGAGGACCGATCGTTCAAGGTAAAACCTTTGTTTGCCATGCTCAATAATAATTTTATGAAGTTCGGACACTTCTCAGCAAATCTAAGCATTGATGAAATGATTATCATGTACTACGGTAGAAATAGTCTGAAACAGTTTATCCGAGGTAAGCCGATACGCTTTGGATATAAACTATGGGCTCTCTGTGGAAGCGAAGGATATTGTTACAACTTTTCCCTGTACTGCGGTAAGGAATTTCATGCAAGAAAAGATACTCCTCTTGGTACCCGTGTTGTGATGAAACTAATAGAGAACATTGGGAATCCTTCAGGTTACACTTTATACTTTGATAATTTTTTTACGAGCATTGATCTTTTGAAAAGTCTTGGTGAAGAGGGTTATCGAGCCACAGGAACCATACGAGAAAATCGGATAAACCGCGAATGCCCCTTAGAGGAACCTAAGTCCATGCGGAAGAAAGAAAGAGGCACGTGTGATTTTGCATATGACAAGAACTCAGAGATTCTCCTGGTGCGATGGAATGACAATAGTATTGTCACTACTGCTACAAATTTCAGCACTTTAGAACCATTCTTTGATGTGAAAAGGCGAGTAAAAGGACACAAAGATAAAATTAACGTGAAGATGCCTAATTTGATAAATTCGTACAACAAACATATGGGCGGGGTGGATCACCACGACTGGTTGGCTGGACTGTATGCCGTCAAGATACGTGGAAAAAAGTGGTACTGGCCACTTTTCATTCGTACACTGGACATGGCAGTGGTAAATGCATGGATAATGCACAAAGCTGTCAACAAAAGTGATGCCCTAAACTTGAAGGAGTTCCGAAGAGCTATAACAACGGTGTACCTAAAAAAGTCTACGAACAGAACAAAAGGTAGACCCAGAATATTTTCTATGCCTTCTAGTGCAGAAGACGACGTCCGCAAGGATGGTGTTGGCCATTTTCTGTTGAAGAGGGAGAAACAGCGCCGTTGTCAAAGAGAGGATTGCAAAGGGAAACCCAAAACATACTGTGGGAAATGTGATAAAACACTTTGTCAGGCTTGTTTTGGGCCTTTCCACCAAGTTTAGTATTATATTCAACTGAAAATTGAAATTTTATGTAAATAATGAAGTATTATTCGGATATTGTAAAAATTTGTAGTCGGAAATTGCTTTTCACTAATGAAAATAACACTGAGACATGTAAGTGCAAATTTTATCCCCTTTATCCCAGTGTCCTATTTAGAGGACGGGTCAGATTTCCTATATAAAAAATTTTTTTTTTTTACATTTTGTTATATTTAGTATATTTAGGTTTAATATACCTCAGAAAATATGATTATTCTCAAATTTGAACAAAATAAATAAATTGGGATAAAATGGGTTAAAACCGACATGAGTAAATATAGATATATCAGAAAGTCAACCGAACGCTCTGAATTCTCTAAAAGTGTCCGATAAGAGGCGAGATTTTAAATTTAAATTTAAATATCATGCAAGGCTAGATGGTGAATTAATTATTTCACAAACTTCGGGCATAAATTTAGTTTTAAGATGGAGCAAGAAGGATAGGTTTTGAAGGATGGAGTAAATTTATTAGGAGTAAAATTATTTCGCTGTCAGTACTTCGTCATAAGCAGAAAGTAGCCTTTCATTTATGGTGGTAATATTATCTTCATACATTATTCATAACGGTTGCAGTTAATTATGTTCATTAATACTGTTTATCCATCTTAAGGGATGAAACCATGAATCAAGTTATTAAGCTATTAGGAATATTTAACGCAAACAGATAGTAAAATTGTAATGCTGGGCATAAAATTTCATGATGCACTTAAAAGCAAAAATTTTATATTAGCACCTGTAAAAAATGCAACATTTAGCTCTTTTAATTAAATACTGAGAATGATAAAATAATTTTCCTTGGAGTCTCAAAATAAAGCATTGGGGTATCCTTAAATTTATTTGTTCAAGGCAAGATGGTTTTAACTAACTCTTATGAAACAACATAATTATGCATTATTTTTTGCACATCAGAAACATTGGGAGTGGTCTTCTCAAAACTTTCTCACATACTCTCTAATAAACTTATCATGTCAGAGAACGCATTGTCAAACATTGGCGTACAGTAATGAAGAAATAACTTTTTTCATGAAATTAACATTTTTATTGAGTTTGTCATGCCATCCTTGGCGAATTATTTGGCAATTAATCAATGACATGTCATTAGTAATATCTAATGTACACTTTAAACACGTTTTTCTCAATCTTCAATCAATTGAAACAAAGACTTGATAATAGCTGAACGTTTAATCACAAAATCCCAAACCTTATTTGATTTGTTTCAATCGATCTGTTTTTCAATGATTGCTTTTACTTGTTTCTAAAAGCACAAATCAACAGATAATCAGTCTTCGTTCGCTTTGGCCCAAATTTTAACTGGTGTCTACTCCATAGCTGGTGAATATGTTTACCAAATTTAAGTCATTAAGTTCTTTGTATTTTGTAATTATCGAGTTCCCTTATTCAAGTACAATCATCTAATTAGAATTCCTTTGACTAGATTTCATTGAAAATTTTCTATAAAGCGATAAATTTGATAGTAATTTCATATACCAAATATGGAATTGTAACTCAAAACGTTTTAAAGTTATTGTCACAAAGTCCTCCCATCTTGGAACTTAGGAATCCTACACCAGCGCCACCTTACTTCAATTGATACCAAGACTTGCCAGGGAAAGGAGAAAGTATCAATAGATGGTCTTCGGATGAAATCGAAACTGAATTTTGAAAAGCTATTTTGATTCTAAATGTCATTTCGTGTTTGTTTTGTGTGCGTGGCGTGAAAATAAAGGTTTCGTCCCCAAGATTATGGATTATTTGTGTGAAAGTAAAATTATTACTCAACTATAGTGGCGGCCCTAGAAGATAAGGTAAGGCTAATTACCTTATTTGAATTATTTTTTCTTCATTTTTTGCTGATAAAATGATAGTTATCGTGCTCGTTGACAACCAGGCTAAAAATAGGTTTTTGCGATTTATGAAGGTCTAAAATGTGTAGATACGCCCGAAATCTCGATTTTAAATTTTTTGATGATTACTATACTTTATCTTTAGTATATTTATATAAGAAAGAAAGAAAAAGCTGGGATAAAGAAAAAATTAAAGAAAAGCAATTTTCTATACACTGACTTTTTGTTAATTATAAATAATTGTCCTACAATTAGTTTGATTCTGCTTTAAAAACATTTAATTATGCAATAAAATAATTAGTAACATTATTGCCAGAATGTTTTTGATTATTTACATTTGAAATAGGTTTATCTGATTTAGTCAAAATACGATCTTGTTTTTATTGAGGACAATTATAGCAATTTTTCTATATATAAGATATTATATCTCTCTATTAATAATTAAATATTGTAAGAATGCCCATTATTAATCCTTTATTATTGCTATTCTTTTATTGCTTACTTACTTTCATTGGTGCTTACTTTTATTTGTCAGGACAAATCATCATTAATCTATCGTATGGAATCAGATATCATTAAGCTAGCTTAACGTGGCAGTTTGATAAGAATCGCAGAAGGTGTTGCAACTTCAAAATTGAGAGTTTATTTATATTCTTCGTTATTTTCAAATATAATAAGCTTCCTTATAAAATAAAATCGGGATGTTGAATTCGATTCTCAAAATTTCCATTTTCAGCTACACATTAATATTTTTTTGTATTTAATGAATGCAAGCTATTCATGAAATAGAATATCAAATTGCATTTCAGAACAAATATGTATATAATAAGCGAAATGCGTATAAACCAGAAATAAAATGTTGATATTTTTATTAAATATCTTATTTATTTTATATTTATAATACATTAATTTATTTAAGATATGTTTATACGGTTCGAATCTTTACAATATGAGATGAATGGAATTATTAATTATTTTTAATAACTCGAGTCCACCAATTGCCCAAATAGCATTCTTTTTAGATATTAGTTTATCTTGCACTATTTGATGCAGGGTAATTATAAGTAAACTCCCTCTATAAACAGTATTCTACAACGCAAACGGGTGAAAATATTGCAACGAAATTTGGTATATGGACTCTACACGAGATGCACTCGCGAAGTTTCGAAAAATTTTTTTAGTTAATAAATGTCCACCAGTGGGTGCCTTTTCCAGAAAAATATTAATTTTAGCCCAATAAATGACTCAAACGGAATATAGAAATAATATTAACATTTATTGACTAGTTTATGATCAATTTTTCATCAAACCACATTAAATAATGATATTGAAAAAATAATAGTACACTGTTTGAGAAAAACAGTTCAATTTGTAGAAACATAAACAGATTAAGAACAAAATCATACAAACGGAGCAATTATTAATCAAGCTTAGAATGATTTAGGGAAAGACGCTACATGTGACCAGCGTCATTCACCTGCAAAGTTTTAAGTCGATGAACTGGGTGTTCAACAATAGATTCTGACTAATCAATTGAGGCTTCGTACATGAAGCATTAAGAGTTCTTTAAGTAATTCAATGTCGCAACAAGATACCATAATCATTACAGCCGGGAATATAGACATAAAGCATACAAATGTTTCTTATCCTAACCTGTTTTGCATAAAGTTTCCTCTTCTTCGCAATAATGCAGTGTTTCTCAACCTTTTAGTATTCACGACCCAATTTTCAATCATAATTTTCATTGCGCCCCCCCCTCTCCACCGCATACAATAAAATATATACAATAATAATGCATTTTGAGTATTTTGGAGCTACCCTACACTACAACCTTAATTTTAAACTTTACAAATTAACAAGAATCCTATGCCTTTTTATTACTATTGTGTCCCGCCATGTCGGGCATTCTGACGGTTTCGCGAGAAGTTTCGATTTGTCTGGTCAGCTTAAAAGTTAAGTTAGGAACGTGCGCAGATGTGAACAAACGTTTTCTCAAAAGGAGAAGGAGCAAGTTGAATGACGCCAATTTCAATTCCAGACAATCTAATTCGAGTCGATTCTTCTATCGCTATTGAATCTATTCTGAATATGTGTGTTATATATATTTTTGTGTAATTGCAATTCACCGTATTAAATATTCATGGCAGCAGATTTATGCAGAATCATAGATAAATTTTTAAGCGGGCGTAAGCGAGCATTAGACGATAGACAAGCATCAACAAGTACACAGACGAGCGGGGTTCCGAAAATAAAATCAAGAAAATATTCTCAAGAATACTTAAATTTTGGGTTCACTAGTACTGAAGTAAATGAAGAAGAAAGGCCCCTGTGTATCATTTGCTCAAAAATGTTGGCGGCAGACAGCATGAAACCTAATAACTTAAACGACATTTGGAAACGCTTCATAGTGAGTACGTAAACAAACCCAGAGAATTCTTCGAATTAAAATTAAAATCATATGAAAAGCAAAAATCATTGTTTTGAATGAATGTCTGTGAATGAAAAAGCTTTAATTGCCTGTTACAAAGTTTCATATAAAAAGGCCTGATGTAAAAAACCTCACACCATTGATGAAGAGCTTATTTTGTCAGCCGCAATTGAGATTGTAGAAATTATGTTTGGAGATAATTTTGCAAAACAATTGCAGTCTATACCTCTTTCAACTGATACTGTTGCCCGTCGAATTGCTGATATATAGCTGAAGATATAAAGTGTCAGCTTTTGTCGAAGTTACGTGACAAATTGTTTTCAATACAACTCGATGAGGCAACAGATAGTAATAAAGATGCTCATAGAATTACTTTTCTGCAAACCAATAGAGCTCAAAGCAACAACACTCGCATTATTTGCTATCTGAAATGAGTTTATGAACGAGGCAAACATTGAATGGAAAAATTGCGTCAGAATATGCACCGATGGTGCTCGTTCTATGTCCGGACGATTCCAAAGTATTCAAGCCCTTGTGAAACAAAAATCGCCACAGTGCGTCTGGACACATTGCATGATCCACAGAGAAGCTTTGGCTTCCAAAAAAATGGGTCCTGGTTTGGATATTGTGTTAACTACGGTTGTAACAGTAGAAAATTATATAAAAATGAGACCCCTGAAATCAAGAATCTTTTCCTCACTTTGTAAAGACATGGGTACAGTACATTCAGCGTTACTATTTTATTGCGAGGTAAGAGGGTTCTCACGAGGGAAATTTTTGAAACTTGTTTATGAATTAAGAGAAGAAATCGCCGTTTTCATAGAAGAAAAAAATACACCGGAAGCTGAGAATACATATATATTGGATACGAGTGATAAAGTTAATGCTTTTTGTAGGAAAGTGGAATGGCGGAGCAGAAATTTAAAGCAAGAAAACTTAACAATGATTGCAAATTTGAATGATTGTATTAAAACTTACAAGGCTGAAGAACAACATGTAAAAGTTGTTTTTGTAACCATAGAAAATCATTTAGCAATGCTAGCAAAGGATTTTAAAAAGTACTTTCTTGCTGACGACAAACTGATATCAAGTTACTAGTGGGTGAGGGATCCATTTCAAAATACTCCCAAAGGTCTCTCAATTGAAAAGGAAGAAACCTTCATAGACTTCACGGCAAGCGGCGAAACCAAAAGACAATTTAGTAATAAATCACTCTTTGCACTAAAAACAAGGGCATTTCGCATTCTACTACCATTTTCAACATCTTACCTTTGTGAAACTGATTTCCTGTGGTGGCTTCTTTGAAGACAAAATATAGATCTCAGCTAAATACAGAAAAAGAACCGAGAGTATCTATTTCTAATATTAAACCCTCCTTCGAAAAACTTTGCTCTACAGGCCCAAGGAAGTCACTAATAATTATTAAATTTGTTTTTAATTTGGTAAGTTATTTTGATTTAATAAGTTAATTTTTAAATATGTCGAAATGTATTTTGTTTTGTATGTGTGTGTGTGTGTTCTTTCCTTTCAGTCACTTAATCAATTTTTTTAAATAACATTTTCTCTTGGATATGCTCGCGCCCCCCCATTAATGTTCTCGCGCCCCCCTAGGGGGGCGCGCCCCACAGGTTGAGAATCACTGCAATAATGCATATCTAGATGTTTTTTTCCTAGAACTGACAGTTTTTCCCAGTTTTACATTTTATTTCTCATAATTTTTGTTGAGGATTGTTAATATTGTTTCTGTAATCCGTTTTGACATTTATTGTGTTAAATTTAATATTTTTCAGGAAATGGCAACCTGTGGTGAACATTTTATAATATTTTTTTTGATTCCACGAGCGTATCTCGTGTATAAACTATATAGCAAATTTCATTGCAAATTGTTCATCCATTTGTGCTGCAGGATGTTGTTTATAGGAGAATTTTAACTATAACCACCCTGTATATGCTATATCATCCACCACTTCCAATAAAGCATAATTTATTAAAATTATCGTATAAGATCTGAAAACGCAATAACGATATCTTTATAACATTCACCAAATAGATAAAAGCTTTTTTTATTTAACCTGTCAGAAATTTGAAATATGCATCTTTAGAATTAACTCTTAAATCCGTGTTTAACCATCTAATAATCCTGCATATAAACCAGAAATGACACTTCGATATTGTAAATAGGATATTCTATTATGTCTACCAATTTCATTCCTACAAAATATTTTTTAGGTTAAAAATTATATTAGATCTAAAAAAACAATAAAGACATCTTTATAACATTCATCTAATATGTTAGGACACTCTATCTTTGGTTAAAGTGATGTAAATTTTCCCCCATAGAATTGACTCTTAAAACGCCGTGTTTAACCATCTAATAATCAAATGTATAATCCAGAAATTAAATTTCTACTTTAAAAATAAGATTTTCAATAATATACACAAATTTACTTCATATAAAATTTGATTTAGATTAAAAATTACCATATTAAATTTAAAAACAATAAACACATCGAATACAAACAACATCGTCGAATAAATTAAAGCCTCTCATCATTGGTTTAAATAATGGATAGTTGAAATATTCCCCTTTAGAGCTGACTCTTAAAACCCCGTGTTTAACTATCTAGATTTAACACATTGTTTACCATCAACCATTAAATATGACTCAAGGGTAATAAAGCTCCCCGATGCGCAATAATTATAAACTCCTCTGTCGAAACAGATTGAAGTCATCCTAGGTAAGACGTTAAGTCTCTTGGGCACAAGATTAATGTCCTATGTCAGTGACCAACATCTTTAGTGTTAATATATTAACGGAGTGGTTCACATACTCTGTGAGGATAATGGTTAATAAGGGAGAGCTGCACCTGTACCTTTACAGTAAGGAACTGCATGTTTACATTGAAACAGACATGGTGCGAGACAGATATACAAGAAAGATATGAAGTTGTAGGAGATATTGATGCCAGATAGGAATTAATTTTGACATTTAAGGTATCCGACAACGTTCGAAGGAAAAAGTTTTGAAAAATTGCATTTTTTAAAAACTGTTTAAAACTATGGTTTTTATATGTATTGCCCATTATAATACAAAATATTATAAACAAAAAAAACATTTGAAAATATATCTTTTGAGAAACAGGTAAATTTGTCGTAAATGTTAATATTGTTTAACCAAAATGGTTAACACTCATCACAAACTTGTAAGGCAGCAATCCTATTTTTCTTTCCACACAAGTTATTGAATACAGTGATGAAGGAAATAAACCAAAATCTAAGGAAACGATTGAGATGCAAAGAAAGTATGGGTGAAAGTATGCGCATATATGCATTTTTTTACATAAATTTCCAATTTAATTTTTTTATAAATACCACTAAACGAAAAAGTATTTCAGACACAATAAAATTTTTGGTTCATTTCATTGCCCACATCATTTAAGACACACGCTGAAAGGTTTATGTGAATACCTCTATTAGTCTTTGAGGTGTAATGTTAACGGTGCAGAATTTTCATGAAAATTAATGTTTTTAGAAAATTGAAGTTAGAGACAAATTTTAGCTGAAAAATCCGTGACCCTAATTGATAAGTCAGGGCTTCCTTTTCCTAGAAAAGATGAACTGCTTTGGAAAGAGGGAAGACTGAATTACAAGAAATAACAAAAAAAAAAATAATAAAATTCACAATGTGGTTTAAACCCTGTGCTTTTAACGTAGTCGGATACCTTAAGAGACAGATAATGGAATGAAATATTTTAAGAAAACAGTGGCTCTCATTATAATATAATCCATAATTTTAAAAAAAGTTAATGAACTCTTTAAAGCAGCTAGGAGCTAAAAAGTAATCATTTCCTCTTGGTCTTCGTTGTTATTGGATGTTCAAATCAAAACTGAAAGATTTGGTGATTATTTATCTGTCATATTAATTTAGTAAGAAGTTATGAAATTCACTAATACCTCAAATGCATACATATTATACACATAACATTACAAATAAAATCCTAAAATAAATACTGTATGTTTAAAATCGTACATATAACGAGAAAACAAGCCGGGGTGGTCTCTCCAAAGCTTTCTCCTATACACTCTCATAAAGGTGTCATTCCTAAGAAAGTCTTACATGACATGGACATATAATACGAGGATTGGAACTTTAATAGTGGCAACTATTTATTCACGTGGAATACAAAAGTGATTCATGTCTCCATGTTTTACAGACCTTCAATATAGTCGTTAGCATTGTGTACAGTCCGTTTCCAACGATGTGGAAGTCACAGAACACCTGTAGCAACGCCTATTCTGTTGATAGTTCGAATGGACCTTTCTACCACCGCAAAAATTTCTGGACGATCTGCTGTAGGGGAACTCCATGCTTTAGGATGACACCATCAGCATAATTTTCACATTGCTGGGGTTCTGAAGTAATTTCAAAAGTCTTAGTGGCCCGTAATGACAAGATTCGTTTGATTGGCGAGACAATATGATAGATTTTTTTTTTGCTTAAACATCGTTTGAAGTCTTAAACATTGCCCTAGACATGTACTGTACGAAAGTAGTGAGGAATAGACTTTACGATCTTTGCTCTTTATTAAATTGACCTGCTTTACGTAAATTTCCTGAAGACATTGTTATTAGTTCTGAAACGAGTAGTAACTTCACACAGAAATTTTTCCCCATAAGTAATTCCAAATTTATAGAGTTATAAAATATTACTTGAATAGTTTATCCCCTTTCATACAAATTACTATCTTATTATCAAGGGGCCTACTTCACATTCGATTGTTTTCAAAAAGAATTGCGCTTGGCAAAAAGTAAAAATAAATATACATAAAAAAGTAATTATTTTCTTATTAAGCTGAGGGTTTTTTTTTAACTTTATCTTATTTCGTCATCATACTTCAAGTATTTC
>JAPMOQ010058830.1:1273394-1294732 GCA_026543055.1 Argiope trifasciata | reverse complement strand
TTTTTTTTTAACTTTATCTTATTTCGTCATCATACTTCAAGTATTTCTTCTTGGTAACATTCTTTTCTCGCATTGTTTAACAATTTTCTCGACTTCAATTAGAAATCGATATCAAGATTTTCTTTTTGCATTAAGCAATCATTATGCTTTTGCGTGCTTAGAAAATAATTTACTTTTCTTCCCATCAGAATTAATTATTTCTTTTTTGCACTTAATGGAATGTATTTTCTTGATAAACAAATCTAAATCTTAGCTTTTATTCTAAGAATTAATGATTAATCGATTGTCGATTATTTATCGTTACTGAAGCACTACTCATTTTCAGTCATATTGGATTTGAAATTCTAGAAGAAGAAGAAAAAAACACTTTCAAAGGATCATATTATGATTTTTATTTTGCTTTGCTTTTTTATTTTAATTACTTGAGTGTTTTAATTTACATAGAAATCGATAATTGCTTCATTAGGGTTTTTTATAATGAATACTTTGTAGACAAAAATGATGCTTAATGAAGAAACAAGTATGTTGCGATCACTTTAACTTGGTGATCAAACATCTCGATTTTATAAGCCTCTTAAGGTATCCGGCACGGTTCATTTTCACAAAAAAAATGACATTTTTTAAGCATTATTTTATTGAATAAACCAATCTTTGAGCTATCGAAAACAGGTTTAATTTTGTCTTTCCATTAATTAGAAATCAAGATATTAGTATTTTCGTAATGATCGGTAAACCAACAGGACATTTAAATAACCGGAAATATCGATTTAAAGACCTAAAAACATGTTAAAAATTTGCATAAACACAAATTTAGTTTTAAATAAGAAAAATGTTTGGCACGGAAAAACACAAAATGATAATGAAAGTTTCAACAGCTTTTGTGGAAATTTGTACCTAAAAATGTCTTTGTTGTGCTCTGAATCCTCAGATTAAGGATATTTATGTCTGTAATACATTTTAACGAAGATTTCATAGGATTTCTGAATATCCTTAAGACTGTTGGAGTGTATCCTAGTGCAAATTCAGTTAGAGCATTTGTTGAGCTCGACATAAATAGAATAAATGAATCTAAGCAAATTCACTGCCAAATGAAGAAATTGACAGGAAAAAAATTAAATGATTAAAAAAAGAAAATTATTAAGAACATTGCAACAAGAGGGTATAAACTATAAATGTGGTGAATTTTATTTATGTACGCCCATAATTTATTATTAAAACAAGTTACTGTATACTTTGAATGCCTTTTTCTCAAAACTGATACATATACTATTTCATATTACTATGTAATTTGATGGACTTTGTCTTTATACTATTTTCTAGGGAATGAACTAAAAGAATTTAGATCGAGTGAATATATTTTATTTTATTTGCAGCCGATTTTGTGAATAATAATGTCAGAAATTTACTGAAAATCTCATTATAAATTTTCGAATGGCTGCAATTTTTTTTATTTATTGTTAAAACCATATGATTGTAGTTCATTCCCTAAAGAAAACTATGCATTTATTTTAGAATAAGTTTTGTTACGATGATAATTATAATTTTAGGTGTAGCCAAATTGAAGTTTTATAAGAATTTGCTTAAATGTATGCCATTAAATACCAATTTTCAAAATGTTTTAATGTTTATTTCAAATATTATCCTATTACAAATTTTGAATTGCCTTAAACCGATAAATATGGTTAAAGTTTCCAAATTTTTCTTTAAAAAAAGGGATGAGAACGTATTCGGATACCTTAAAATGTGAAATAAAAATCTACGAGATTAAATTTTCAAGTAAATATTTTATAGAATTTGATCCGAATGATTTCTTTAATGAAATATTTTTTAAATTCGAATTTTTGCAGCCATATAGCCCATACTGTTTAGAAACCTTAAAACAGTTTGTTTATTATTTTTCTTATTGTCTGTCATGTCTAAAATTTAAATTTTTATTTAAAATGTAATTGATTTAATTTCAGCTAAAACTTCATTAAGTTTTTGAAAAAAATTTGGTAAAAATGTGTGGTAACATCGAATCACCAGTGAAATCAAAATAAATAAAATATTAGGCTTTGGATTTGAACGAGGGGGTTGGCTTTGTGTAAATAAAGTGTAAATAAAATATATGAAATAAGTAAAAATAAAATATAGAATGTTAAAAAAAAAAAAACTTTAATTTTGTTGTAATAAAAAAGAAGTATTATTATTGTATACCTACATACAAGATACATCAAAATTCCTAAAGAGGTACAACAAATTTCCATTAATCTACTTTTGATAGTTTTGATTTGAAGTTCAAAACAAATTTCCATTAATCTCTGTATGACATTGGTAAAATCCTATTTTAGCCCACCTCTGGCGACTTTTTCAAGATCTCGCCAATTTTTCAAAATCTTGCCAAATTGAAAGTATTTGAATTAGAAGGTTAAGAAAAAAGAATTCTTACCTTTCGCCTAAAAATTCTTATTATTCGCCAAAGGTGGGCTAAAATAAGATCGACCCATGACATTTATTCACATGTCACTTTTTGGGGTCACTTTGGCGAGATTTTGAAAAAGTCGCCAGAGGTGGGCTAAAATAGGATTTTACCACTTTTTGTTTCTTTAAAGTGACAAATTTTAGTTTCATATTTATAAATCAACTTATATTAATTGAGAATGTTTTAAATTTTTAAATTGCCGTTTCAAAATAGTTATTGTTTCGAAGCCTTTTGACAAGATACTAAAATTTCAAAAAAATTTGCAAAAACAAATAGATAAAGGATTATTTTGAGGTATAAATATATGGCAATTTATTTATCATGGGCTTCATTTATCACAATTTAAATAACGCAATAACAGTCTGTATGCTGTAAAAACATATTGGCAATGTAATGGCAACATGTTGAAAAACTAATTTTATTTCTGCTTTTCAAACATCCAACTGTGGGTTAAATTTTATTTTTATATTGCGTGAAGCATATGGTGGACAATATATATTTAAAATATTTATTAAATTTAAAAATAAAAATAAATAATAGACATCGGTAAAATTCTATTTTAGCCCACCTCTGAAGACTTTTTCAAAATCTCGCCAAATTGAAAGTATTTGAAGTATTGTCTTCAGATGCTGTCAGGATTGCCATTTTGGAATCATTATCGCTTATTATTTGGCGAGATTTTGAAAAAGTCGCCAAAGGTGGGCTAAAATAAGATCGACCCTAGACGTCATTGAGAAGATAATTTTTGATTTTGAAAATGATGTTAAAATCACTTTTGCTCTGATATATTAGAAATCAAACACATGAAAACGTCCTAATTTTCTGTTACTTTTTCATTAATTACAATTTCAAAATTTTCACTAAGATCTGTTTTTATCCTCCAAAATATGCACGTGCCTAGGTTAATAATTCCAGGTTAAATTATCAGTCCTGAAAAGCCCCAACACACACACATATTCATCTTCATTTTAAGTAAAGATAACCAGTCAAATAATAAAGTACCAATTCCTAGTTACTATTTTAATTTAATCAATTTTTATTCCTCAATAATTAAATATATTAATGATCATCTTTACTCTTCTACTCTCCATTTTTCTAAGGAAGCAGTAAACAAATATTTCGCTGTGCATCTTTTAAAAGGGGAAAAAATGCGTCTCAATCATAGTACCACTTTTGCCAATTTTTTATTTCATTTGAAAGTTTATAATACCCTCACTTTTTTTTTTTTTTTTCGAAAAGATTTAAACATAAATGAAACATCTTCTGTTTTCAAAAATATGCAATCCATAAATAAATACTAAAGCTCATTTCTAACCTATTTAACTAGTAAATGTCTTCAAAAAAAGGTAAATATCATTTAATGAGATTTTTCTCCTATTTACTCCATATAAAAATGCACTATGTCACAAATCGATGCCTAATGAACCAAACAATTCTAAGCATAAATTTATGATTTTCATAGAATAAGAAACCTAGAAACTAAGATAAACCAGAATTTTTAATACATCATCTATTAGAACGGTACCGGCGTAGGCGAAAAGTCGCCAATAATGATGCAACCAACGCCAAAAGGAATATCGCCACCAGTAACCTTTTACCGCTATATTTTTAAAGAAAGTCGCAGCCATTTTATCGCCTGCGCCAAAATTGCGACAATGTGCTGTCGCCAAAAAGTCTGCTTGGCGAGATTTGCGCCGGCATAATGGAAAAGTACCATTAGAACCTATCCTAAAAGCTACATTTATAATTAACTAATCAAACACATCCGTTATCAGGTATCAGACTCAGAGATATAAAGCACACGATTATGAAGCAAGTATTCATTTCCACATCGAAACGTATCTGATTAAACTCCTGACAGTTCACTGATGAATAAGACGTGTCGAACTCAGATTATTGTTTTATATCAGTGATTATCTCCAATGCCTTTTGTGCCACAACATTATCTGGGAATTCATATATTCTATGCGCAGCCACCGTTAATGTGAGGGAATTCCTTTCAGGATCCTGCTAGGTAAGGAATTTCACGTGTGAATGAAAGTAAATGTAAGGAGAATAGATTTACAAGGTGGTAGGAATGTTCTGAATTTGCCAGCAGAGCCTGATATCCGGTGGCATTTAAAATTTGCATTTCAATATGATGCCGAGGTAAATTGTAGAATAGTTTGAGATCATGTGAAAACATGATATTGTTCTCGTTCGTGGATTTTTTTTTCTGGTTGATATTGTTCTGGTTGTGGAAGCTGCAAAATGCAGGGCAGAAAATTGACGATTTATCAGTTTTGAGTTTTCAACTTTCTCTTTTAGGATTATCAGAAAAGGATAAAGATGATTGTCGTATTTGGCGATTTATTGCCAATAAAAAGTTACAACTTGACACTAATGTCCGCCATGTGCTCGATTCTTCTGTATGGTTGATAAAGGGAATGGGTTATAAGAAGTTAACTCCCGAAAAAGCACAAAGAAGAAAGTAGAAATCAGCAGGAAACAGCAAAGAGAGATATCGAAAGGATTATATATTAAAAATTTTATATAGATATTATATATAATTTTCAATGTTTCTAGTTGGCAAAAGAAGTTTTAGAACTCGAAAGATTTGGGGATTAAAAAAAAAAAAGCATTGTTTTCTAAATTGAGACACATGCGTAATCTGGTAGTCACGTGCTTGTTTCAAACTGATTTTTCATGAGAAAAACATTCTGGCCTCAAAAAAAATTAAGACTTGATTCATTTTGAGATTGTCAAAAACCATCTAATTTCTAAATGTTGGTGATTGTGTAATATGGGTCAAGTGAATTTTTTTTTGTCGGAGTGATAACATGCGATTTAAAAATATATAAACTTGGAATTTTCTATTACAAACGGTTTCCTAAATATATAGATTATAAAAAAATTTTAAATAAATTTTAATAATTAATTCCATAATTTTTGTAATTATTTTTTTCTAATTATTTATATGCTAAACCAGAATAATTATAAATCATGGAAACAATAAAATTTTATTAAATTATTAGTTTCTCGTTTAAAAAGTTTATTTCCTGATAACAAAAATAACTATTTTCATTTAAGCTGATTTAATTGCAATATTTCTGTATTTGAATATTTATACTTTATTTCACAGTTTGCTTTTTCCAAAAGTCATATATACAATAAAATACTAAAACTCAAGCAAATTTTAATAAAGTTAAACTTTTTTATAAACTAAAAAAATTAATTAATAGAATGAGACATCGATTTTTTTAATTGAATTGAATTTGAATTTTCATCGGTTTCATTGATAAAAGTTTTTTTATCAGTAAAATTCAAAATTTGGCATATTTTTTTAAAAAAATCACGTTTTTTTTCTGAAATTAGTTTATGTATCCAAAATCGGAAGCTTAATTCCCCTAAATTTATTAAACTTAATTGCATTACATTTATTAAAAAAATTTCAGTGTATATTAAAAATTAAATGAAGAAAAGGCTTTAAAAAAACAGGTAATTTTTAAAGAAAACTTCAAAAAATTTATACTTTAAATTCCAAAACATCAAAAAAAAATTTTAATCTAAATATCTGAACAGATCACATTTACTTTCAGCAAAACAAAGAATTTGTCAAAATTATAGAAAAAAAATGTAATTATTATTAAAAAGAATTTTTAAACACTTTTAGGAATGCAAGTTGCAAAGTCACTATAATTATTATATGCCATACTGTTCATAAAAATAATCATATATTTAATAAATACGTATTTATATATATTTGATACATTATCATATGTGTATTTAATACCTGATGATCCAAAATTCAGGATGAACTTTCAAAACGAATCAAGATAAAAAGATGCGGTTTGCACTAAACGGATGGAAAAGAAGCCAGGTTTTGTGTGGCACTGAAACAAAAATAGTTCTGTTGTAGACCAAAAGGTGGCGCTGTCAGGTTCCTAATGTAGTATTATGCAGCTGCAGTAGGTAATGCTAGTCGAAGCTGATATGCATCGAAATGCTGTCAAATGAATAGATGAGAAAGGCCTCTTAGTTAAATTGTGTTATAAAAATTTGGAAAGTGCCACTGCGGCATTGGGAGCATATCGCTATCTGAATGGTATGCGAGATAGTAAAGGACCAATAACGTCTTCTGCATTGAACAAAATGAAGAAATTTGAAGCTTCAGATCCTTTGGCATCACATCCAAGAAGTGGACGTCCCTCAACAGCTGCTGCTGTTGCTATGACATTGGAGCAGACAGTGTAATCCCTGTCGGTGGTTTCTGCACATGGCAAATGCAGTGCTCGCAAACTTTAGAGACAAACAGGAGTGTCGTACGGAAAGGTCGGGAGAGAACAGCGAATAACTCTGAAACGGTGTTCCAACAAGTTGCAACATAACAAAGAACTGAAACCTCCTGGTTTCGACTCTCTCCTGGATTTAGCGAATTCGGTATTCAATAAGATAAAAGAGCAGTACTACTGACTTTACACTGTGTATTGGACATATGAAGCGCATTTCACAATCTCTGCCGCTGTTAACTGTCTAGTGTGGAAGACAGAAAATCCTCGTGCGTTTGTTGAGGAATCCTTGCAACAACCTATAGTGAGAGTCTGGTTTGGCTTTACTGCTGGTTTCATAACTGGTTCATTATTTTTCAAAGAAGTCACACATACAGCTTTCAAAACATTTTCTGTCTCTGCTCAGTGATATACAATACTGTTACATAACAACCTTATTTCAGAACCTGCAAACGTGACAAGTATTCCAAACAATTCCCTTTATGCAAGATGGAGTATCAGCTCATATTGCTCTGCCTGTGCAAAGCCAGCTATGCTAAACATTTAGAGTGAATCGTATTATCAGTCGATAATTTAATCTCACAACCTGTGACTTTTGGCTACGGGGATTCTTGAATTCGAAAGTGTATAGAGATCAACTAGCATCATTGAAGTATGCCAGCCGCCAAAATGTAAGCCATAACACAAAAAATGCTACTAAATGCTGTGAACGATTTGATGACTCGTCTCACAGCTGTACTTCTGAATGATAGACAGCACATTGAACATTTAACTGTAATTAAAGTGACTTGAAAGTTGTCGGCATTTTTTTCTCATTTGTAAATCATTTTTAGGTGAAATAAACTACAGCGCCATTTGTTGATTGCCAAACAGAACTATTTTTTCTTTGCCATAAGTAAACCCGGCTTCTTTTCCATCCGTTTAGTGCAAACCGCATCTTTTTATCTTTATTCGCTTTCGAGTTATTCATTTTTAAAGTTCGTCGTGACTTTTAGATTACTCGGTATATTATCATACACTTAAGTTTATATATATGTCTCATTTGTTACGTTTGCAACAGATGTATTGTGTATAAATCTGGAAACCGCCTTCTCCCTCGCTTCAGGAAACATAATTTATGGAGACTGTCTCCCCCTGATCTCAAGTGTTTCATCTCCTTTAGCTACAAATGGTAATTATATGAAGTCAATGTTTCTAAGGGTAATTAAGTTTACGTAGAGCTTTTAATGTATTTATGGATGGCGGGTTATAATTAGATAATTCGTCATCCGAGGGATCATTTAATAATGGAATAACATTATGCCTGATACGAGGTCTATATTAATAAGACATTAGCATTTTTCATTATATTTGCTCCTGTGTTGATATCTAGTTCAAAAACTTATTATTTTAATTTTGTTATTTAATGCTGTAGAACTGTCTATCATCAAATCTGACAATGCCAAAATAAAAGTTCCTATTATCTAATAATTCGGATTAAAGAAATATACTTTTAAAAATTACTTAATGAGATTCAACTAAATATGTGTATAAAACGTAACTTGGTTCCTTAATCCTTTATTTACTGGTACCGTGTCAAAAGAATTTTCTTCTTAAAGATTAGAACACATGCATTAAATTACAAAGGGATTCATAACGTTTTTACTTGATTTATAATCATTGTGCTGACAGTTTTGTTATTTATTTCGTTTACTCAACGTTTATCAAGCCATTTTACACTTGCGTAAATAATTGGCATCCCAAAATTAACGCAAGACTTGGATTTGCCAACATTAGTGCAGTTAAGTGATGACAACTTTATTTTAAAAAAATATTTTAACAACATTTTATAGACTTAGTAAAAATGCTGCTTTACAAAAAGAAACAATGTTATTTTTGAACACTATTTTGGAAATAATGGAACTCTGGTGGGCTCAGTCCAAAAATTGTCCCCCTAGATAGTGTGTTTTGACGTCATTGGATTTCTTTTATGGGAGGGTCTTTATTTGAAGTTAAAGGTCTATGCCATCAAACCCACAAGCACGGGTACATTGAAGGAGGAAATGCATCGTAGCATCAACGAAATTCAGCCCATTTGTGCACAATAGTAATGGAAAATTTTGACAAAAGATTGGTATGTGTCAGTAAAGCTGTGGAACCCATTTGCTCTATTTGTAATTCTATACATAACCTTATCCTGTGTACCTTACGATTCAAAAAATGTAACAATTTAAAGACAAAAAAACTGTGGTTTTTTTTAAATACAAGCTTTGGATTTCAAACATTGCTCTATCGTGTAACACTCCATTTTTACTATCTCTAAATTATTAACTGTCAAATAGTTTTAATACGATTGCCAACACTTTACTGCACGAAGGGTGGCAAATTGCGTTAATTTTTAAACAACTTTTACCACTTTAGTATTGTGAAATAGATATAGGGAAAAATTAAATATGCAAAATTCAATTATTTATTAAATTTTCTTTTTGTCAAAATAAGAAGTATTTTTGTGCTAGTGGCAAACTTTTAGCTGGCTCGCAGGTGAGGTGAATCCAAACTTCTTCCCCGTTCAGATTTTCGGCTGTGTATACTTTGTACGTTTCTGGATCAACTGTAAAAAGAAAATAGAAACATTTTATCCAATTCATTAAGCCTCACTTCTATTTTAAAAATATTTTAAATATTAACTGATTGAAAAGAAAATCAACAATTATAATTCTGAATTTTTTCAGGCAAAATTTAATTAAATGAAAATTTGCCTGAATTTACCCAATATTTATCTAACCAACATGATATAATATTGATTACAAGGATTTTTCAATAATCTTCTTAACTCTTTTTAATATGATATAGCATTTTATTACAGCCATAATATTTATCATAACCAAAATATTTTTTTTTTATTTTTTCATGTAAAATTAAATGAATAGAAAAGTTGCTTAAAGTTAACAAATTTTTTATCATCCTTTAATCTTTCCATCCTTCATTTTTTCAAATCAGTATTCAAATTTCACTTGTTCTAAAATTTTATACGTAGTATCCGTTTAATTGTGGTTTCAAGATCATAATATTATTTCCTTTAGATCCATCTACTATCGATTGTCAAAATGCGTGAAGACCTGACTCTTTCAATAATAATCTGGCCGAAATTGGCCATGAAAGTTATATTCGAATAGCCCGTTTTGAGACCCATTTCTGTTTCAAATGTGCGTTATATAATGTAAGGCAAATTGTCACTAAGATTACCATTCCATTCCATACTGAATTATTCTTTTTAAAAATGAAACTACCTATAAAAAGTCCATTAGTATAAATCTTGCATTGCCTATTGTTAGTAACGAGAGGGCTAACGAGTAACGAGAGTACGTTTAGAGTATTAGTAACGAGAGAACGTTTAGAGTATTAGTAACGAGAGAACGTTTAGAGTATTAGTAACGAGAGAACGTTTAGAGTATTAGTAACGAGAGAACGTTTAGAGTATTAGTAACGAGAGAACGTTTAGAGTATTAGTAACGAGAGGACGTTTTGTTGACTTTCCTGGGAGAGTCATTCTTATATTGGCTTGCCATTGCATTTCTATTGAGTTGCAAGTTCTTAGTTTGATTAAGATTCTAAGTTATAAATTCTTCAATAAATATGCTTTTATACTGTTTTAGAACGCTATATTAAATAAATAAAATAACTTTAAACGATTTTTTTAAATTCTCATATCGATGTCAACAGCAGCCAATAGCAGAATCTTTACCAGTTTTTGGATTGGTTAATTTACTGCTCCACTTTTTAAAAACTCGATAGTTCTTGCTCATCGCTTCATCTTATCGAAAAATGAATGGCAACATAAGAGATTAGATAGCTGCAATTCAGTATGTTGCTTTGTGGCCAGAATTGTAAGTATTGTCAAATATTAATCAATCGCATGTGGGTGAGTCTATTTGTGCTCTAACTCAAATATATACGTATAAATGAAACATGATGCATAATCTCTCCAACAAAATTTTAGATCATACTAAAATGTGTAAAATGTATTCATGGTCATTTTCATCGTATTACAAAAATAAATGAAAAGCCCAATCATGGGTTTAAAATAATGCGCATTCACTTCCAACTACTTATTCCTAAATTCTTAGATCCAGCCATATTTACCCAATTCAAAATAAATGCTTCAAATAATATAAAGGATTATATTTTACAAAGGCAATGATATTTATATTTAACGAATGAAAAGGCAAGAAACGACGCTGTGGGTATAAATGAAGATTTTATTCAAAGTATACACGGTAGGACTGAACACAACGATTCCATTGATTAAAAGGCCATATAATTCCTTGTTCCCAGAAATCTTGTGAACGTGACGAGATCTAGTCCTTCCCAGAATCCTTGAGATCGTCGCCCAAGGTTCGTTACTTGTTGAATTTCTCAAGCACAGAAGAACCATCAACTCCGATGTTTACTGTGAGGCACTCCGAAGACTACTCAGGTCCATCAAGAACAAAAGACCGGAGTTACTCGTGGTGGGTGCGATTCTTCCTCTTGATAACGCTCTCCCACACGTCTCCAGGGCCACTTGAAACTGGCCAAGTTCGGGTGTGAGCAACTTAACCATCATCTCTATAATCCTGCGATTTTCATATGTTTGGTTCATCTGAAAAGGAAGGGCTTCAACTCGAACGTTGAACTCAAGGACGCTGAAGAGGATTGGGTTTTGTCACGTCCACAGGAATTCTGGAAACAAGTGATCTTTCAGATCGTTAATCAATGGAATCGTTGCTCTAAAGTCTAGGGTGTATAGTTAGAATAAAGTCTTCATTTATACAGACAATGTCGTTTCATTTGAAAACATCTCTTGTATCTTGTTTGAGTAGATAATGGTATTCTTGGGGGGGGGGACTACTAGTCTAAATTTTATATAATTCCAACACTGTCCATTTAAGAAAAATAACGTTTACCGATTTTGACATATTTTAAATCAGAGATTATGCATTTTCCTGTAACTTCTTAACATTTGATTACTCTTTTGAAGCTTTGAGCTTAACGTTAAGCAAAACCAAATATGCATGTAAAAAAAAGTAATTATTTTCTTCTTCAGCTAAAGGTTCCCCTTGCCATAAATCATTATGCATCAACTCTTCTTAATTAATAACATTCTTCTCAAGTATTTTTAAATAATTTCCAAATATTCAATTCGAAATCGATACCAAGATTTTCTTTTTTTCTAAAGTAATCATTACCTTCTTGCGTGTCTAGATAATATTTTAAGTTTTCCGCATGGAAATTAATTACTACTTTTTTTCTCTCAATTGAATTCATTCGAAACAAAACCAAAAATTAGCTTTTATTTTGATAATTAATGATTAATCGATTGTCGATTATCCATCGTTAGTGAAGTACCTACTCATTTCTGATTATTTTTAGTTTGAAATTCTGCAAGGAAGATTTAAAATTCATTATTAATTACATTTTATTAATTTTTATTCTGCGCATATTAATTAATTAACATGGGAATCGATTGATAATTAATTATCCTTTTCTTAAATAGCTTCTATAAAAATATGGGTTTAATGCAAAAGGAATTATGCAATTACTTGGAAATAATAATTTAATAGTTCTGAATTTAAAAAGGTGCATTATATGCTGATAAACTAAAAGATTTCTAATACCTTTATGATTATCATAACTGTTTCTGATATACAGTTATTTTTTGACTTTAACTTTCAACAACAGAAAAATATTTTTTTTAGAAATAAACTATGATTTTTTGGGTCTTTTCATATAGCTATTTTGGTTTAATAATTAACATAGAAATCGATAAATGTTTATTAACATTTTATTAAAGAACTTTTAAGGAAATACTTCAGCTTAATATAGAGGATTAGTTATATATTATTAGTATATTAAGATATATTTTAATCATTTCGGTGTTTGTATACTGCTTAATAATTATACATTTGTAATGTTTTCAAATTCATCTATTTTAAAACCTGCGTGAGACTGTGACCATGACAGTTTCATACTTTATGACTTTCATACTATAACTATGGTTCCGAAGAAATAAATGTAAGTTACTTCATCATTCAATGCTTTATTTTGCAACTATTTGCGTAAGAATTAGCGAATGTTTCTTCCATATACGGGTGTCTTAAAAACCGTGCCTGCGTCTTTTATTTCTTAAATATTCCTCATAGACATACACTGTAGATTACAAATCTGCATTAAAAAAAAGTTACAAAATGTTATGAAATCGATTAAAATTTTTCAAAGGATTAAACTTTAAAAAAATGCAAAATTTTAATTTTTATACGGACCCCATATTTAGAAAAAATTCTAATGAGTAAAATGTGTCCCATCCTCTAGTAAATTAATGTGCAAAATTGCAGAATTTTATCATGGAAACTCTCAAAGCTATGTCAAAATAAAGCTGGTGAAGGGTCATTCACAAATTAAAATGCAAATGTTTTACAGATTCAGTGCAGATGACGCGATGCAGGTATGCATCATAAGGAAATAAAATATGCTTCATATTTTTAGTTTTAAATACGTTTTTAAATCTATACTTCCTGAAAAATACTTTCTAATTTTATATCATTAATTACAAAATATAGCTTAAAAGTAGCACAGTAAAATAGACTTGTAAAAAAAAACATACGCAATATTTTGTTTAAATTATTTAGCCAATAAATAGCAAAATTACTTTTTATTTATTCAAGAATTACTTTTTTTGTTAATTTGTGTACGACCCCGAAAACTCGAACACCCAACATAATTTTTCCTCTTTGAGAACTCAAATCCAAGTATCGAAAATGGTGTCAATCAGCATTTATATAATTTCATATCTTTGAGACTTTTTGTGATAAAATGCTGAAATATTGTATATGGTCTTATTAAAGGATGGGTCACTTTTACTTATCGGGAATTTTTTTTTATATGGGGTATGTATAGAAATTAAAATTTCTTATTATTTTAAAGTTTAATCCACTAAAAATTTTAATCGATTTCTTAACATTTTGCATCTTTTTTACGTAACTTTGTAATTTACAGTATATGTCTATTATCAATAATTAAGGAGTAAAAGTCGCTGTCAAAATGTTTGAAACACCCTGTATATTTCTAAATTTTATATTGGATGCTGAAAATATATTCCAGAACTCATATATTTTATTCAGAGGTCATCCAAATATATACAGTTTATTATGCTAAAAAAGAAGTAATGAGCTATCAACATCAGAATCATAACTCATTAGCAAAGGAAAAATGAAACCAAATTAAATTTTCATGTATGCAATTGCGATGTAAATAATTGTAGCTATTTTAACTCACTATGACATAATGCAATAGGTCTATCTCTTTGATATGGAAACAAGCTCAAACTGAATAACCTGTGATACTTTCCTATATCTTTTTTAGCAAAATATTTTTTAGATTTATTTACTGCTTCTATTAACCATGGATTAAATACCAAATAACTCGCCAAAGAGACAACAGATTCAGTAACGATGCTAAATTCAAGCTAGATGTTAATATTTCAGAGCTATTGTACATAGATGCAATGTAAGACTTTCTCTGAGGTAATAGTTTTATTAGAAAGTGTGCCGGAAAGTTTTGGAAAAACCAGTCCTATAGGTTTGAAATTTTAATTAAATATTTAATAACATTTTAGCATCTAGGGTCTTTTCTCTTAATCCTGTATATAACTCATATTAACACATTCATCGTCCTATCTATATAAATAAAAATGAATGTTTGTCTGTATATCTTTTACGCGCTACTATACTACTCCTCCGATTCAGATAAAACTTCGACAACATATTGCTTGCACCTAAGCAAAGGTTATATCCATAATACAATCATCTAAAGTATAAAAAAAAAATTTCAGATCTATTAACCGTGGATCAAATACCAAATAACTCGCCAAGGAAACAATAGATTCAGCAACGATGCTAAATCAAAGTTAGACGTTAATATTTCGGAGTTATTGTATGTAGATGTAATGTTAAGTCTTTCTCTGAGGTTATAGTTTCATTAGAAAATCTGCGAGAAAGTGTTAGGGAAACCAATCCTAGAGGTTTGAAATTTTAACTAAATATTTAATAACATTTTAGTGTTTTTTGTAGTAACTTCCGAAAATATTATAATGCAAATAATTTTGCACCATCTTAATTTTCAAAAAGTTATCTTTTCAATTATATTAAAGATTCTATGTTAGAAATATATTTTCTCTGTTTAATCAATTTTAAAAGAAAATATTTTAATTAAATTTTCTAATATTAAACTTGAGAATACTGAACTAATATTAAACGAATCACGAAGTACAATAAATAGTTTGTTTTTTTTCATTATCATTCTGAAAGAACACCAAGCATTGCAATACTAGACGAATACACAAATCTAATATATAAAAATGAATGTTTCTTTGCAGAATAGAATAATAAAAATAGAATAAATACTATTTATGCATCTACTTTATATACCCTTCAATTCACTGTCGATAAGAAAATAAATATAATTCTTCCTATCATTCTTAATTAAACAATATAACTATTTCAAATTTCAAACGATGTTTCTATTTGTTCTGCGGCAGCAGCATGCCGAGTGCCAGCTAGTTTCCTATAAATACCATATCATGCTTTGTATATCTCTTGAGAATCAATCTCATTCTTGCATCTGTATAATTAATTATTATTCTGTAATTATAACAAAGGATCTGTTGATGAAAGACAAAATACTTACTGTAATGCTTTACAATAAATCAGTGAGAAGTGGCCCCCCAAATTTTTTCTGTTACTCTCTGAAAACTTGAAATGTCACAGAATATCTTGAGTGGCAATGGCTTTCAATTGCTACGAAGTCAATTTTTGGAGTGAATTTAATATTTTTACACAATCTTTCATGCCATATTTGGCGATAATCTCTGGCAAGCCATTAATAGTATTCAAAAATTAAATTTGTGGATTAGAGACGTTTTTCTCAATCAATTGAAACAAAGGTTGACGCAAAACTGTCTTGCAATTACAAAATCTCATAGCAAATTTGATTTATTTAATTTAATTCATTACATTTTAGAATTATTGCTTTAGCATCTTTTTAAATGAACATTAACTTACAAGCAATTACCCCTTTGTAAAATTTTGACTCAAAATTTGACAGGTATTTACAATGAAGCTGATAAATATATGTATAGAATCGAACAAGCTCTCTTTCTTTTGTAGTAACCTTGTTAAATTATTTCAGAACAATTGTGCATATGAACTTTCCTCTAGCGTATATTTTATTCAAAATTTGATGGAAATCTGCATATTTGGCAGAAATACCCTATACCAAATTTCTTCCTCTAGGTCAAAGTGTTTTTGAGTTATAATGAGCATTCCCCAAAATGTTCGCGCAAACTCTTTATTAAAATTATTATCCCAGAGAAAACCTTCCATGCCTTGGCGTACAATAGTTAGGAAATATTAACCTTTGTCTTCAAATTAGCATCTTCACTAATTCTATTGTTTTATCCTTGGAATGTATTTTGGTGATTAATTAGGGGAATATTGTTAAAATTATCCAAAAATCGAATTTTGCACATTTACCAACCGACTGGAACAAAAATTAGATACAGAATTACAATTGTAGTTACAAAATCCGATATTAAATATTTCATGACTTAAATATATGAAATTTAAGTTATCATGATTGCGTATTTCTGAAAGTAAAGCCCCATAGACATTCAATCCCTTTTTTTAATTTAGCTGAAATTTTGATAGGTGTTTCAGTGCAAATGTTAATTTTTTTTTTTTTTTTTTTTTTTGGATTTTATCAAACTAGTTTGTTGCATTTTTGCAAGTATTGTGTTAAATTATATTCGATTGTTTGGATAGACAACTTTCCTCTGAATTTATGTGCACAAAGTTTAATAAAAAATAAATAAAAAATGTATTTGCTGTGTACTAATTAAAAGCCATTTCGAGTTTTCTTTGTAGGCAGACAGAGAGACACTTTCCAAGAATACATTTCTCGAATTTAGGAAAGTCTAAAATGTAAAAATTCGTCAAAATTTCAAAAATGATCCAAAAAATCAAAATTTTGATTGTTTCGATACTTTCTCTGTACTACGTAGATGAGAAAATAAAAATTAATTAGTTTCAGGGTTTTGATTTAAAATGTTATACTGCAGGTTTTTGCTGTTTCATTTGAGACTCATTCATGCTCATTTGAGAAATTGAATTTTCTTTACTCTGTGACATTCTTTCAAAGTTTAATGAGATTCGATCTATCCCGGTAGATGAATACATAAAAAGTGTATAATTCTACAGTAGTCACAGAAATTAAAGAAAGTATGCACCTCTCAGCTTTGGTAGAGTATCATTCAGTACCATATCACGTTTACTTATTTCTCTGCAACGGCTTACAACAATTATTTCTTTCAAAGTTTAATGAGATTCGATCTATCCCGGTAGATGAATACATAAAAAATGTATAATTCTACAGAAGTCACAGAAAATAGAGAAAGTACGCACCTCTCAGCTTTGGTAGAGTATCATTTAGTACCATATCACGTTTACTTATTTCTCTGCAACGGCTTACAGCAATTATTTCTTTACCAATATTGTAGCCTTGAACTATTTTTTTCCTTAATGATATCTGAAAATATAAATTTTAGTTTCCTGAATTTTTTTTAACTTAAAATCTTAAATAATCAATGAGAGAAAGTACAACGGAAAGTGAATGCTACCTCAGAAACAAATATACAGGAATTCTTCTTCGGGCTACTTCCATATGCTCCGTACATTTTTCTATATTTAACTGGTTGTACTGTAGGAATTGAAGCATTAGGCATACCTGTAAAGCACAAAAAATGAATGAGATATATAAAAATGTAAAAAGTATTTAGTTAAATTAATTAAGTTAAATTAAAATTAATTATTTAAAAGTAATAAGTATTTAAAAATGTATTTAATTTTGAAATAGTTTTAAAATCAATAAGTAATTGATGAAATACTAAGAACCATGCCATTTCTCAAATAACTAATTCCTAAAAATATAGATACAAAAACCCAAATTGATAAATTGCTTCAAATGAAAAAAAAAATCTTATTTTATGCTGTTTCAGTCAATATATACTAAACTGAAAAAATTGTATAAAAGGTGCATGCATTATGCTCTTATTAATTCTATTTATAGTATGCATTAATTTTTTAAATATTAAAAATGCCACTTTTTCAATGCTAAAACTAATCGCGTTATGAATCTTAGAAAATCTCTAGTTAAGAATGTTGTAACGAAACTTGTTCTAACTTGACGCGGACTGAATGGATGTGTGCTAAAATGCTATGAACTGAAAGCAGTAGTTCACACGTTTGTTTATGATAACACGCAAGTTGCTAAAAATGGTTTTGTTGTTGATTTACTTTCTTTTATTTCTCAGTTGTTCTAGAATGGTCTCATAATTTCTGTATATTCCTAAATCTGGAGTATCCGAGTCATTTCATCTTGTGGATAAATAAAAGATGCAAGTTTTAGCTCCTTGAATAAAATCTCGCGTGGAAATAAGCGAGTGTTACCTTTGACTGTAGTTAACACACTGTTATTTACGTGAACTTCATCTACGTGATACTATTATTAACCATTTCAACAGCCACTTCAAATAAGTTCTGCAAGACCACATACATTAGATTACAGTTTCTCAGCTTAAAATCAGATTTTTATCATTTTACAGCAAACCAGTACCACAAAGTAGTTTTTTAGTATTTTAAATGTATATATTTGCTTTCTAAGATAATGTTACAAAAAATTGTGAATGTATTCGTAGCTCATGATCAGTATTCGCAATTAAAACAATTAGATATTATTAGTTTACAATAAAATTATTCATAGTAATTTTAGTAATTAATATGAATAATTACTGCAATATTTAACAAATTACTCAATGGATTAATAATAGAAATATAATTTTTGTTCCGTTTCTAATAATTATCAAAAACCCTTCATATACAAAAGAATTCCAATTTATTTTTGAAATTTAAGTATGAATTATGCCAATGCATTTGTTTATTATTATTCAGATTTTTTCCCTCGCTTTTAAAATGTAAATCTTATCAGTTAGAGATCTGAAATACTATTACAGGTATGCTCATTTATTTAGAAAATATATTACTTTAAAATTTCATGAAAAATCGAAAACTAAATAGATTTATACAAACCCATTTCAGACCATGCTATATCACCTCCTTTGATAATCAAATCTGGCTTAGAACCAAAAAAGGCAGGATTCCACAAAACAAGATCTGCCATTTTTCCTACCTAAATTTAAAATTTAAAAAAAAACTACTCTGTACGTTCACTTAGTTTCAACACTTTTTTTTAAATATAAATATAATGCAGGGTATAAAATGCATTGCTGGAATTTTAAACACTAATAAAATCGCTAAAATAAAATATTGATGATTCAAAGTGAATATCTAAATTTAAATCTTGTATGCTTCACATACAGAACACATTTTCACAATAGTGAAATTTTACCGAGAATTAGTAAAATTTTATTTAATAAAACTTCATCTTAAGATTATATATTGTATGGAGCTTTTTATTAACTAAATATCCTTATTAATTAATTAAACCAAACTTAATGACTTATGTTCTTTGTATAATAACGAAAATATAATAAATAACCATTAATTAACATTGAAGAAAATGGATTTAATTCATTTTACATCTTTTGAACAAAGAGTCACTTTTGTATGGGAATGAGAAGTTAAACAATAAGAGAGGCAATTCTCATTTTACTGAGTACGTAGTAATGATAAGGAAATCTGTGGTTTATTCCTAGAGTACTCATACCTCATATAGGAAATCTTTTTTATCTTAGTATCAGTGTTACTATTCACAGTAGTTATTTATTTAAACATCAAATATCTAATTGAATAATAATGCGATCGTGTTGGCGCCATCCCGAGAATGGTCAAGCCTCATACAGAAAAGGTTCTTGTATGAACTGACCACAATTATTTTGCTACAAATTTAGTTTTACTATTCATAGTAAAACTAAATTTGTAGCAATAATAATGCGACGTTGTTGGCGCCATCACGAGAAAGTTTGTTATTTTAGTTTAGTTTAGGTATATTTAACGTTTCGTTGTAAGCACTAGGGATATTTTGGGATGGACCTCAAAATTTTGAACCAAGGTCAGATGACGAGGTCTACACCTAAGCTGGCACCACACCAGGGGGAGGACGTTTGGCCAGACAGATTTAGCGTGCAAGAAACTCCCTTACACGACGGTTCTTCTGTGCAATCGAGTCTCGAACGTAAAACCCTCCGATTCCAAAGTCGAGACCTTACCACCAGGCCACCGCAGCCCATCACGAGAATGATCATACCTCATACAGAAGAGGTTCTTGTATGGACTGACGACTGTTATTTTGCAACAAATATAATTTTACTATTCACAGCGGTTAGTTGGTTATAAGCCCAGATTCTAAGGGCAGTGATGATGCGAGCTCTCTGACACTATAGCAAGAGTGGTTATTCCTCACACAGAAATGGTTGATGTATGGACAAATGTCGCCTATTTTGTTACAAATTTACTCTCCTTAGTACTCACAGTGGTTGATTATTTAAGTGTCTAGATTCTAACAAATTCGAACTAATTCAGGATTATTTTGAATCTCATTATTATCATTTGTTACTTTCTTATATCGAGTCGTTATTGCAAGCCATAAGCAGCTATAGCATACAATAATGATTCAATGTCAAAATGAAAATCTAAGAACTTTACTTTTAGTAGGAACCATGCTGTTAAAACAAATGTTGTATAAAACAAATGTGTACTAATAATATAACGTATGTTCAAACTGAATTCGATAGCGATTGATCAAATGATAACAACGTTAGAAGGCTGTTTCTTAAATGCAAATGTAGTGGGTATATTTATAAAAGAAGCTATAATGAACGAAAAAAAGTACCAGAAATCTGCCTAGTGTTTAGAGGAACGGATGTAAAAAACACAAGCGTATGTATTTTCGCTAACAGATAATCTACACAATTTGAGCACCATAAATAAAGTAAATTGAATCAATTGCTTGTATGAGAAGAATTGATAAACAAAGAATGAAAATTCAGTAAATTTCTTACTTCTATAGATCCAACTACGTGAGATATGCCTTGGGCTATGGCAGGATTTATAGTATATTTGGCGATATATCGCTTCACACGAAAGTTGTCGTTGTTGATAGAATCTTCTGGAAGATGGCCTCTGGCTATTTTCATGTGATCCGCAGTTTGCCAAGTGCGGCAAATTACTTCCGATACTCTACCCATTGCCTGAAATTTTAAATTTGTTTTGCTCTAAGTAAGTTACTAAAAACTTTGATTTATTGCAAATAAGAATAAAACCCTACTGATTCTAGAGGAATAGTCCTCCAAAATAACAAAAATATTTTGTCTGAAGTTTTAAAATTAATCCTATTAACTTAAAATGCTCAACAACATTGTTTTGATATGGTCACAACACTGACCCTTCATTCAGATTACTGAAAAATAACGTGGAGATATATACAATACCATATATTTAATAGGATGACTGTTTACACGCATATAGTATAGCCCTGTGTGTGTGTGTGTGTGTGTGTGTGTGTGTGTGTGTGTGTGTGTG
>JAPMOQ010058830.1:1132690-1273384 GCA_026543055.1 Argiope trifasciata | reverse complement strand
TGTGTGTGTGTGTGTGTGTGTGTGTGTGTGTGTGTGTGTGTGTGTGTTTAATACAAGGAAAATTTCTTCTTTACTTTTTCTTGTTTATTTTTACACACACACAAATATCTATCTATAAAAAACATGGACGACGATCACAATATATACAAAGAAACACGGAATGTAATTTTGAAAAATGCCGCTAACAAGAGCATACAAGGGAAACAAAATGTATTTAAAAATGTCGTTAACTAGAGCGAACAAGGAAAACATATCATCTTAAAAATATTTAATATATTTGAAAAATAGAAAGTGAGCGCAGCTAACAACGAGCGCACGAGATAAACTTTTTGCCGCTAACGGAGAGCGAGCGAGGTGCCTGCTTGCACCAGTTTCATTTTTACATATGAACAAGTATACAAAGAATAGACATACAGATATAATAATTAACTAAATCAAAAATTAAAAATAATGAAATCACATAAACAATGACTATTTTTTGAAAAACTATAAAAATTTAAAATTCCGAAAAATTACATTAATATTTTTTCTTTCAGCAAAATTAATGCTGAAATATAAAAGAATTTTCATTATAATACACAAATATTTTTTGGAGTGAGATAGTTAGTATTTAGATGTAATTGAGGTCATGAAATACAGAAATGGATACAATGCGAGTAATTATGAATAGGAATTTTAATATTTGAACAAATACTTCATTAATAGTCTTGTAAGATTCACTACTAGACTAAAAACTTGTAATCCAACACTAGTCATGTTTGGTGATCAACTAATTCTCTGGGAATATTAGTTATATTTAATCTCCTTTAAATCATTTAAATATAACTTCACGTTCAGGAGGGTGCAAATTGTCATATATTTAACCACAGGTAGCGCAATTCTTTAAAATCCCTATTTGGATGGTATGTTTGCAAATAAGTTCAAATAATTTTCAAAGAAAATGAACTTATACTATATATTACAACAATAATATATTATAGTAAAAATCTGTGATGGTAAAAATAAACCGAATAAAATTTGGGATGCAACAGAAAATGAGCCTATTGCCATCCCACGTTAATCGTGGGATATGCAGCTTGAGGGGTAAACTGTGTCATTTTAATAATTAACTATCATGCACTCATCTTACATTAAAATTGTTAAAACTGGGGCATTAAGAGCAACAAAATTAATCTACATTCTAATCTACACTAAATCTACATTATATACAGGGTAACTCAAAAATCTTCATCACAGCTTTGTTCCTTAATTATTGCTCATAGACATATACTGTAAATTTCAAAATGGCGTAAAAAAGTTGCAAAATATTATGAAATTAATTCAAATTATCAGAGGTATTATACTTTACAAGATAGAAAATTTTAATTTTTGTATAGACCCAGTACAAAAAAAAATTCCAGTAAGTAAAATGTGCCCCATCCCCTAATAAGGCCATGCACGAAATATCAGAGTTTTGTCGCAAAAAGTTTCAAAGATATGAAACTACATAAATGTTGACTTATACCATTTTCGATGCATGGATATAAGTTCACAAAGAGGAAAATTCATATCGAATGTTCGTGTTTTAGGTATCGTATACAAATTAAAGAAGAAAATGATGACTAAATAAATAAATAGTAATTTTGCTATTTATTGGTTCAAATGTATTAAAAATTTTTGAAGTAATAATCTATAAAGGAAAGATTACTTAAAAGAAAGATTACATAAATTTTTTTACGTGTTCATTGACTGTGATATTTCAAACTATATTCTATAATTCATGATATAAATTTTTTAGTATTTCTCGGAAAGCCTAAATTCAAAAATTTTTATTAAAAAAATTAAGATATGAAGCCCATTTCATTTCCTTATGATACATTCCTGCATCGTGTCATCTACACTGAAGCTGTAAACATTTGCATTTTGACCCTTCACCAACTTTGTTTAAACATAGCTTTGAGAATTTTTATTATAAAATTCTGAAAGTTTATACATGATCTTATTAAAGGATGGGAACATTTTACTCATTGAAGAATTCTTTTGTACGTTGTCAGTATAAAAATTTTAATTTTGTATATTTTTAAGTTTGATTATCTGAAAACTTCAATCCACGTCGTAACATTTTGTACCTTTTTTTCGCAACTTTGTAATTAACAGTATAAATCTATAATCAATATTTAAGGAATAAAAACCGCGGTCAAGGTTATTGAGACATGACCTTATTACCACCCTGTATAACAAATGAAGAAACATTGGTTGTCCTTCAAATAAAGAAAAACCCATGCATCGTTAGAATAGCCAAATCTCTGAAAGTAATGAGAAAATTGTTATCCAAGATCATTTATTTATTCTACAACGAAATTAATACTAAAATAACCCCATAAAATCTTTTCTGCTGAGATTTCTATCCAGTTTTATAGTGACCATCCCATTTCTAACCCTAAGAGCCCCAATACCTGCGAAATAAACGAAAGACTATAAAACTCTCGACTAAGACATCCTCATTAACTTGTAGCAATTCGAAGGTCCAGTAAAAGTAAATCATTATGTGAAGCCTCGCCTAATCGAAGTGCCCTTAATTCAATTAATCCTGTGGACAATAAATTACCGCTGCTCGCCAACGACGGAATCTAATTTATGCAGTCCAGTCAACTAACCTGCGAAGGACAACGATGTTGGGTTCTTTCCCGTTTGGCGTTGGCTTGCTCTGATTTTTGGAGAAGGATATTAAAATTTGAGGTTGATTAACTGAAATAATTCCATTTTTTTTAATTTGATAATTGGAAATGCGCTTTTTAGCATGTGAGAACATTATTTTGTTTTCGTTAGGAGAATTAATTCTATAAATAATTGAAGCTTTAAATCGCTTAGGCAATGAATAAAGCATAAATGACAATATTCATCAACATCTTTTAATCATATAATTTTATATATAACCCACTTTTACCAGTATTGCATTATTATTATGCATGCTTGTTTGAAAGCAGATGCTTTTTTAAATGGCTAACATGCTTTTACTAGTACTTCTCTATTATTACGTAAATTTCTTTGACAGCAGATGCGTTTTTAAAAGACTGACGTAGAGCTATGACATCGTAGCTGTTATTTTCATGGAAAGTAATTATTTTAGGAGGAAATCAAACGATTGAATTTTCAAAATAGATTAAAAGAGCTTCAATCGCTTTTAAAAGCAGTGTTGATAAAAAATATTTCTGCTTTCTCCCAGTGTTGAAATATAACTCCATTCATTCTTAAATGGGAAACAATGATGGGTTTGATTCCTGTTTTAAGAGTAATCCATTATGGAACTGTTTTATGATCTCAAAAAGTAGAAGATAGCAGTTAAAGTTTTAAAAAATATATACTTTTTGTAAAAATTCTATAGAATTAATATGTTTACTAATTTATTGGTAAATAGTTTATATTATATATTACAGAGAGACAAGGAGAAAGAAAAAGAGGGGTAGAGACCAAAAGAGAAGCCTCGGGATTGTTTCAAACCAGTTTAAACTGGTAACCGACTTAAATTAATTAAGACAAATAATGATTTAAAAAATGTTACCACATGATAGCCTGAAATTTCAATCGTAGATTTCCTTTTTTACTTTTTTTGTAATTAGTTCTATATAGACAGAGCCTTAATTTTCTTTTTTACTTTCTTGTATACGTAGTATTTAGAAAGTATTGTAAACTAAAAATTTCGAGCTCACGGTTTTGACGAACCTCTAAGCTCCAGTTTGGTTTAGTTGAGTTATATTAACGTCCCGTTTAAAGCAACACAAGGGCTATTTTGAGACGGACCTCGTAATTTTGAACCACGGTCAGATGACGAGGACGACACCTGAAGTGGCACCCCCCTCTCCACACCACATCACACCAAAGGGAGGACATTTGGCTTGATAGATTTAACGTGCAAGAGACCCCCTCACACGGCGGTTCCTCGATGGAATCGAGTCTCGAACCTGAAACCCTCCGGTTCCAAAGCCGAGACCTTACCACCAGGCCACGGCGGTTCCTAAGCTTCAGAACTCACGAAGACAGAGAAACAAATATTTGGAGAATGTATTTATTTCTGTCTGTCTGTCTGTCATAAAAGTAAAGCAAAACGCTTTGAGAGAGATGGAGGAAATTTGGTATGTCTTTTTAACAAATTTGTAAACTTTTATCAAATATTGAGCAAATTCCGTTCTAAGAAAGTCTATTTGTTTGGTTGTTTGAAAGTAATTTAACACTATAACCTCTAAATGAAAAGAGGTAACCATATAAAATTCGGAGCACATATTTAGAATCAATAGTAAAGGCATCTATTAAATTAGTTAAACTAATTTGATAAATGCCCAAATAATGAGCTAAATTCAACAATAGGTTTATTGTATGTCGGTCTGTACTTTAGAAGTATATAAAAATGATAACCCAAAAACTCCATGGCTTAAATATATCAAATTTCGAATTATGTTTTGCAACTACAAATGTAATTTATGTCAAATTTTTGTTTCAATGGGTTGAGAAAAATTATTTAATACACAAATTTGATTTTTGGTTCTAATATCGCATGCCAAGGATTAAAAGGCAAATAACTAGCTAAGTATCACACGAGACGTTCAGTAGAAATGCCAAATCCACGCCAAAAGTTAATACTTCATCACTATTGTACACCAAAGTCATGTAAATTGTTCTCCGTCATAACAAGTTTATTAGAATATGTAAGAAAATTCTAGGAAACCTCTCTCGATGATTGTTTTATCCATTTTAAGTAGGTTGATTTTTGTTATAGTTAGGATTTTCTTGTCTAGTTAGAGCATTCATTTTCAGTACGTTAGGAAATATTGGATGTATTATAAATTGATAATGTTTTACCTTCTATACAAGAAGAAATTATAATAATAATCATCAAAAACTACGAATTCTGAATTTAAACAAATCCCCAGTGTAGTCTTGAGGTTCGAACTCGGGACCTTTGGGTCCTTAGCCATGTAACATAACTTCTAAACAAAAGTACACACTACGGTCTGGAAGCTGTTATGTAGCTTATGAACTTACCACCATATCAATCCCCCTCCAGTGAGTTTGAGGTGAGATGACCGATATTATCGTACCAATGTTTTTGGCGGGAGACGAACGTTTTTATCATGCCAAGCATTATATTGAGTGACAAACGATTAACCATGCCAAGCTTTATGGTAACTTTTGCTGCCGATAAAAGGCTTCACGAAGGGTGCGTTTGTTAATTCAGAACTACTGTCACCAATGTGCATTCTGTCAAGTTTGATATCAGCTCCTTTTGGTTTGAAGCTTCGAAGCATAACCCCTAAATAAAAGTGCATTGTGTTCTGAGGTTGTTAAGTGGCTTATGAACTTAACACCACACTCCATATCTTTGAATTTATGCCTGTCTGATTAGGATAATTCAAAAATACTTTCAGATGGGTAAATAAAATTTACTAAGTATTTTTTATCAAGTTACAACACTGTCTACTGTAACATGCGTCCTTTAATGCTTAAAGTTTTTCCGCAGTTCTCATGTTCGATAACAAACTCGATAATTCTTTTTTATACAGAGAACCATTGTTATTATGGATTTTCAAACCGTTATGTTTCAAAACCGATAACATACTTCCAAAAATAAAACATATAAATAATTAATAGGAATATTTCCCAAGTAATGATTATACATTCTATTTACCTGAGAATCCGACGACATGATACTTATTGCTCCCATATCATGCAAAATATCTTCAGCCGCAATCGTCTCTGCTCGAATTCTGGATTCAGCAAATGCCAAATCCTCTTTCAAATTCCTGGAAATCAATTTAATTCCCTAATTATTAAAGATCTATTAATTATTATTAAAAGGCATATGTAATTTCTTTAATGTCCATGCACGTCTGCGAGCCCAATAGTTTTGATCGTGTGATCCAGTTTCCACAATAGCATATTACTGAATAACCGAACCGCAGCTACAGCAACACTACGGGTTGCTGTAGAGACAACTACCGACACCGTAGGAACTGTGGTTGATTCCTAAGGGCCATCACTGGCCACGGTACAACCTTCAACGCAGGAAATAATCCCGTGGGCGATGGGAAGAGTCAGATCTCCCAACTCTATTGTACCCCCAGGTTGGCTGGATCCAACCACCCTGCTGGAAGAATCTCATCCTCAATTATGAGGAGCCCCATAGGGTTTAGGCTTCCATAATAGTTAGTCCTATAATGCATGGTATAGCCATTTGGTAATATGTTTTTATTTATATTTAGAAGTTTCAAATGACTGTTTCAAATCATGATAATGAATATTTACTTCAGTTACATTTACTTTCTGTTTCAAAAAATCATTAGAACTATTTTGAGTCGAATTTTTAAACTGTGGGGAATTAAGGGGAAATTTGAACTATGGTCAGGTGACTAAGAAAATTTTAAGCTCGCATCCCTTTGTCAAATCTTTCACAGCACACCAACGAAAAGACATTTTGTAACGACGGATTTAACGTGTATCAGATGCGATTAAACCACTGTTCTTCGGTAGAATCAAGTTTCAAACCTAAAAACTTCTGGATCTGAAGCCGAAAGCTTTCAGCCAGGCCATTGTTTACCACAATCGTTAACACTAATGAATGTTTGGAATCATTATTTAAAATACTTTTCATACACATTTACAAAAATTCCTATATGTAGCAATAGTGGTATTATAATAAGATTTAAATTGAAAAAAATACCAAAATGACTATTGAAAGAATAATTCTACCATTAAAAATGTATCAAAAAAACTTTTTTTTAATATTCTAAAAAAATTGGTAAAATCGAACTTTTATCGAATATCGAAATCGAATATTTTTATTGCAGAATTATTATAATGTGATTTGGGTCACTAGGATATTGTTTAATTCATAATGTAACCGTCTGACTGGATAATTTTCCTAAATTATGCGCAGCTACTTAAAACAAAAATTTTTTGTAAATGTATTTAAAAACATTTATCCTAGGTTTGATTTATTGCGAATCCAACATAAAAGTGGACGCCAGTCAAAAAAAATAAAGCCTTTCATCAATATTGTTTATTAATCATCAATAGATAAAACAATTGGAAATAATTGGAGTTTCTATCCCTCTCTTTTGCATATCTAACAATGCAAATATGAGAGAAACTAGCTCCAAACGGATACATGAATGCGAACACTAACCTACTTGACCTGTAAATTCTTCTACGTTCGTCCAAAACTTGATTGAATTTGGTTTGAGTACAGCTTGTGTTAAATTAGAGGACGTTGACCCCCTTGATGATTATCATTCATTGATGGTTCAGGAATAATATGCTTCATAGATGAGTACCGTTTTTAACATTTAGAATATACAAGGTGGTTATGATTAAAATTTTCTTTTAAAGGGTCATACAAGAAGAACTACTGGAGCAAATGTTATCAAACTTAATAATAATTTAAACGAGGTTCTGAAAATTACTTTTTACTCACCACCAGGGCAGAAACGGCTTAGTATGCAGTATTGTTAAACAAAATGCGACATGAAGACAACAGTTTAAAATGTGTTTAATCGTTTCTTAAAAGTATTACAAAATATGTTCAATGTGACATTCACCATTTCCTGAAAGCAAGTTAAATCGCATTACTGCATTCTCAACAGTAGCTCTTAGCATATCAGGAGGAGAGTTACGCACATGTCAGTATATCCCTTCATTCATTCTGCCAATTTTTGTAGATCATCACCTTAAAAAGTGCTTTTGCTATAACATACACCGAACAAGTTTAATAACACGTGTCATAAACAATTAAACACATTCTAAACTGGTGTCTTCACATTCGATTGTGCTTAAGAATATTGATATATCACCATTTCATTTTTGGTGGTAGAGTTTTTGAGCTTTTTTTAGAGGAAAAAAAAGTTTCATGCCCTGCTTTAAATTATTAGCAAATTTTATACCATTTTGTCTGATAGTTCTCTTTTTATGACCATTTAAAAGTAGAACTTTAATTACAACCACCTTTCATATGAAAAAAACGATTGATATATTTATTTAGATATTCATGTTTTTGTAATTTCAGAAAAAGTACATGCCTTTTAACATATAATATAGTTTATAGAAAATTGTTATGCGAGTTCATTTTCCATGAGCTTATGATATTAAATGCTTTGATTTAAAGGCAAAGTTGCATTATTTGTAAGCCCTGAGGATTCCAATTGGTATGATCCAAATAATCTGAGTTTAATAATCAACCGATTCACACAAGTTGCATGAGGCAAGTAGCATGCAAAAATTGTACACTAAAATATTTTATTTGTATTATTTTTCATGATTATCTTAATTTTTTTAACGAATTTTATATTTATTTATTCGGATGTTTTTGAAAGATCTTTTACTAGCACTTAATACTTTCAGCCCTTGTAATTTAAAATCGAATAAACCAAATTATTTATTTGCAATAAGCAATAAATGTCCTTACTTGCTTATATATTGTACTTCCATATCCCTTGTGGGCAGAAAAATCTGAATATAAATGAATAATACATAAAATTTATGTTTAAAGAATATTTTTATATTATTTATTTAATCAATCTGTATATTTAAAATAATAGGCAGTTGCAAGAAACCAATCCACCAGCTGTAACCGATAATATTGTAATTCATAATCATAGATATATCGTCAACAGTCATAAGCATTCCATCACTTTTTATTTTTGAGAAAAATGTGAAAAAAAAAGAAATCTATTTTTTTTTTTTTTTGTTAAAAAAAAACTTTAATTTTTTTTATAAGGAAAATTCTCAGTCTCAACTGTTGTAACAATTTCCATTTTACATGAAAGCTTATCAATCCAAAATCTGTCATCAATAACCACCGTTCCTCAACGCTCACCTTATTTGAAAGATATCCCAGAATTAACCGCTTAATTGTTTTGCCCCGAGTGTCAAATATACAATGGATTTCCATTTGAATAAAAAAAAAGAAATATTCAAAAAATAAAATATGTTATCTTATTAAATGGTAAAGAAAATGAAACAAATAAGAGGTTAAGAGTCTCCCCTCTCAATAATTGAAGTGATTTCGAATTGTTTCGTTACTTTACAAATACTGCTAACAAACGAGAATATTCTTTTCTTTTATCACTAATATTACCCAAACGAAATTACCATAAACTAAATAAGTACTGACTAAATAATTGCCATTAATATCATGATGGAACCGACCGATAAACAAAGCCGGCTAATTATTTGGCAGTTCCATTTTTTTTACTTACAAATAATAATATGAAATGAAGGAAATTAAATGATCCTTATCAAAACAAAATTCGTTTCTTTATGTGGTCTCTTATAGTGCGGACCTGTTAAACTGCCTACAGCTTTAAAGCCTGTTTCACCATTTGAACATCTTTGCTCATTCATAATAATTTTTTTTGTACTCACCTTGATCATTATACAAGAAAGATAATTCTCAAAAATTAAATGAAAAAACTCGCATATTAGAATACATCACATATATTTCAAAACTATACAAGAATTTTCACTCACTTGTCCAGATGGTGGCATACGAGCAACATATCCAGATGCTCATCTACTGTGTTGCTCGTGTAAGGTCTAGTTGGATTTGTTGACGAAGGAATGCAGTTGGGTTCGCTACAAACTCGGATGATGTCTGGTGCATGACCTCCTCCGGCTCCTTCTGTGTGGTAAGTGTGTATTGTGCGCCCACCAAAAGCTTCGATTGTTTGTTCCACACAAGCAGATTCGTTGAGAGTGTCAGTGTGGATTAAAATCTGTAACAAAGAAATATCGCATTTATATTTATGCAAATTACTTTTATTTATCCAAGTCTGATACCCATGCGTTAGTTTAAATCAAAACAATTGATTTAGTAGAATAAAATTCACCCGAAGTGTTTTTTCTTGGTAACAGATATATATCTAAAAAGCATTACAAGAAAAAAAAATCCAAATTGCAACCTAAGTTAATCACCAGTTCAATGTGCCTGCACCTGTGATGCATTGATAATACCGTAGAAAGAAAACATACTGTAAAGTTCCCTTGTCACACTCACGAAAGCATTTCCCGACAGTTGCTTACAACCTATTAATACTTCCATTGTAAAATACCCCCAGGTTTCGAGTTGATGAAGCTCTTTCAATGACTGTTAGCATCTAGTCATCAGACCACACGTGAAGTTCATTGTGGGAATGGAGCCTGCCACTTCTTCAAAGAAAAAGTGTCTAACAGCTGGATGCCAGGCAGTCCCTTTGTGAAAAAATATCGCTGACATGTGTTCCAGAGTGATCCATTAGCTAGGACGAGTGTTTGATAGTCAGATCAGACGTCACTTGGAGGACAAGTAAGTAAAATTTTGGCTGGCCAAATGGCCTATGGAAAGCTGACGTGGGCGAAAAGAGCTTGAGGAGGTGGACTTAGGACAGCGATAAAGAGTCGGTTGATCTGGGAAGTGAAAGAGCCGATTGGATTACGGACTGAGATTTCGACTCTCCATCTTGGTAACAGTTCTGGATAACACCTTTTTAGCGACTTGTGGTGTTTTCTTTGAATGAATGGAGGACTCTTCCCCTGAACTGTTTTCGCGATAGATCTACAACCTACAAATGTACTGTAAATAACGAATATTTTAACTAGAGTAGAACAAATTGTTCTTCTGTAAATACATAGGGCTGTAAATAAAATATTTAGCTGGAATTCCACTCTTATTTGATCGGTAGCGATCAAGTCATTACGATACAAATATTTATTCATTGTATTTTACAAATGTCTCTGGCATAGAACTGCATATATCATTGTTTATATCATAGAACACCATATCTTTAGTCAACCCAATCATGAATGGCCGTGATAGTTGGAGATATGGCATTGACTTTGTGGTCCAATAATGTCCTATATGTTCTCTATGGGAGAAATGTCTCCTGATCTCAATTTGCAAGATTATATATCGACCATCTGTAGTTAACGCTGGGTGATATGCTCTAAACCAGTGCTCCTCAACCGGTGTGCCGCGGCACACTGGTGTGTCATGAGCCAGATACAGGTGCACCGCGGTTACATTTTACAATTTTTCATCATGTATTTAATATACAATGACAATTTTTTTCATAATAATGTCTATTTTTCTAAATATACTATAGAATAATTATTATAACTAAATAATTATTCAATGGTCCCCTGGTGAGAACAGTTGAAAACTGCATAGTGTGTTGTGTAAACACCAAGGTCCACCAAATTAATCATAGATAAAGCAAACTGGCCGTTATGCGCGTCGTTGAAGACATGCACATGTGTTATTTGCATTTGCGCGTGGTACATCTTGTTCACTCGTATGTCATTGTTGTCACTATTTTACAACACTAAGTTAAATAAACACATTCCTACCGCTAACGATAATTATTATTAATTATCTTACTGAATTATGTAAGGTTAACGTTCTTCGTGTAAAAATTTTTAAGTTTTACACCCCTTTAAATATGGATAAATTTTTACTTCGGAAAGATTCGTCTTCATGTACAGATAATGAAAAACCCAGCATAAATGTTACAAAAAAAACCTAAAGAAGGTAGTGAAAAGAAAATACGACGAAGACTACATTAAAAATGGATTCTCGTGGTGTGGTGACGTAACGGCACCAAGACCACAGGGCATCATTTGCGTCGATCAGTTATCAAACGAGTCAATGGTACCCAGTAAATTAAAGCGCCATCTATATTCAAGCCATCCTAGCTGCACCAACAAAGACAAACAATATTTTAAGAGGTGCTTAGAACAAAATAAAAAACAGAAGAAATTTATGAAATCTGCCATAACAGTTTCTGAAAAGGCATTAGAAGCTAGCTATCATGTTTCAAAATTAATTGTACGTCAGAAGAAGCCACATACTGTCGGCGAAACACTTATTATACCAGCATGCATGGAAATTGTTAGATTTATGCTTGGGCCCAATGAAGTTAAGGAAGTAAATAAAGTTTCGTTGTTTGCTGATACTGTTAAAAGACGTATTCACGATATGTCAAGTGATATTTTAGGAACGCTGATTAAAAAACTTATCGGCTGAAAAATTTGCGCTTCAGATAGATGAAACAACTGATATTAAAAATAAAGCACAGCTGATAGCTAATGTACGTTTCGTTGACGAGGACTTTATTAAGGAACATTATTTATTTTGTAAGGAGGTTCCAGAGCGAACTACCGGTGAAGAAATTTTTCGAGTAACCGATGATTTCTTCAAATTATGTAAAATTCAATGGAGCAACTGCATTGCTGTTTGCAAGGATGGTGCTGCGGCAATGACGGGTAGTAAAAAAGGTTTTGTCTTTTGTGTAAAACAAAAAATCAGACGGTACAATTTACACACTGTTGCATACATCGAGAAGCATTGATGGTCAAGTATTTGCCGGAAGAACTTTTGAACACGATGAATGAATGCATTAAAATCATAAACTTAATTAAATAAAGAGCCATAAATTAACGAATTTTTGGATTACTTTGTGCAGAAATGAGAGCCGAATATGAGTACTTATTATTTTATACAGAAATTCGTTGGCTATCCCGAAGCAAAGTTTTGGCTAGATTATTTGAGCTTCGTCACGACGTGCGTGAATTTCTTTTAACACAGAATATGCTCGAAATATGCCAGCACCTCGATAATGATTACTGGATCGCCAAACTTGCATACATGGCTGATATATTCGAGCATTTGAATGAACTTAATAAAAAAAAATGCAAGGTCGAAATGAGAATATTTTGACGTGCACCGACAAATTACAAGAATTTATTGAAAAACTCGAACTTTGGCAGAAAGAGTTGCAAAAAGGATGTTTGGAAATGTACCAAAGGACCAATAATATTACAATTGAAAACAAACAATTAATTGTGCCAAACAACATTTAAGTATGCTTCAGCAGAAATTTGATCAATATTTTTATTCCATTAATACGGAACAATAAGATTGGATTCGAAATCCTTTTGCAACCAATGCAATAAATTCTACGGTAGCACTGCCTCTACAAATTCGAGAGGAATTTACAGGTTTAAATAATGATATGACTTTAAAATTATACTTCTCCGAAGTTCCATTAGATGTTTTCTGGATTTACGTTAAAAAAGAATATCCTCACATTTCCTACAAAGCAATATTAACATTACTTCCATTTTCGACGACATATTTATGTGAGCAAAGTTTTTCAACTCTTGTATTAATTAAAAATGATAAGCGGTCATGCTTAAAAGATCTTGACCAAGAACTTCGTGTCGCGGTGTCAAATATAGAGCTAAATATAAAACGTTTGTGTTCATTGAAACAAGCGCAGATATCACATTAATAATTATTATGATTGCGTAGAAATAAATATGTTATGGTTTTATGTATGTATACTTTTCAAATAAAAAACAAACTTTTATTGTAAAATTTGTGTATCAATTAATACTTATATACTTTAGCTTTTGGTGTGCCGCGGAATTCTAAAAAGAAATAAGGTGCGTTGTAGGTGAGAAAAGGTTACGGAGCACTGCTCTAAACAGTTGTTCCCTCATAAAAAGGTGCGAAAACAATATCTAACTTGTTAAAATTATTCTCAAATATTGCGATCAATTAGTGAGTGTCCTCGAACTTTCTTTTGTAGTCTCCAATAATTTTTTTTTATCTCTCTCCCTTTTGTTTAAAATTGTGGAGCATGAGTAAGGTATAAATACTTTGCATGGTTTGATGAAAGACGGTTACAAAATACAGATCTTTGATGTGCGTCAAGTATTCTTACTGAATCTGTCGTGAGGATATTTATTTTGACATTTTTCACAACGAATTGAGAACAAAATTTGACAAGCAATGACAGTTGCAGTCATAAGATAAGATTCCAAATTTCCTAGATTTATGTCATTACGTTTATGACTTATTTGTTTACATGTATTCAAAATTACAGACAAATACACGGTGAAATTTTAACACGTTTTGTTCAAAATTTGATAAAACGTTAGGTTTTAAGTTGGTATAAGGTAAATTTGATTTATATTATCTAACTACAATTACATTAACTAATTTACTAAACTACATTTACATTAGCTAAATTTAAGTATCGAATTTGGTTACTTTAAATTTTTATATTTCGTACTTAATTAGTTCATTTGTTTTGTTTCTAATGGCACTTGTCATGACAAGCTAGCTGTCGAAGTCAGTAATTTTAAACCAAGGATGCGTTTCTTGTTTTAGTAGGGCCAACTAGGGCCAAGAGTACATCTTAGCTACTCACGTATCAAATTGGCTTGCATAACCCCTTTTTTATAGGAGGGGGAGGCATTCACACATCTTGCAGATAGAACAGAAGAAGAAAAACCATGCCTGAACAGGGAATCAAATCCAGGACGCCCAGACCATGGGGAAGACTTGCTACCCCTATACCAAAAGTCTGTTATTAGTTCATTTACACTCAAACAGCATGCTTAATATCGACTTCCTAGGAATGGATTTCAGCCAAAATTGAATAAAAATCTATGAATTTGATCGTACGTCCATATATTAAATTCCATCCGTTTAACTCGAAGCAATTTTGAACTATCGCATTCGCAGGTAAAATGAAGTAATACCAATGAATTTTTGAACTTAGGGAAGTCTGAAATCTGAAGATTCGTCAATCAATATTCATTTAGAAAAAATTTACATTGCAAATGTTGAAGCTTCGTTACAATAATTTAAAAAAATCTTCATTTACCTTATGTGATACTTTTCCGTTATCCGAGCGCAAATGTCGCCAATGAGAATCAAATGCGAGCCAATTCACCCATAGAGCTGGGATACTGATAGAGGGAGTGCAACCCTACTTTCGTGTAGGACAAGATAAAATCACGTGACTATGGGACAGAATTTGTGTTAGCTGTAACCACTTTCTCCGCTCCCCATTATATTTCAATGGCAGAGTTTTTCCCGCTTTTAACTGCTGGAATTTGAAACTTATTTAAGCCACGGTTACCTATGGCTGTGCAATTGGATGCAAAGAAAAAGCTTCTAAGGATAGTCCTTTATCATTTCATAGGTATTTACAGTCAACATATTCTGTTTATATCCATTTTAAGTCAATTTAAAATTTCCTAACATCGATCACTCAGTGATTTTGGTGTTATAACTTAATAATATTTCATAGTTTGGCTTAGTTATTGTATTGAATTTATTTAGCATGTTACTAAGTTTCGTTTAAACTGATGTAACTGCGTTATCTTTTGTTACTTGCTTTATTTTAATATCGAATGTGTTGCAAGCGCTTGGCTACAAGCTTGGCGGGATTTTTTCTCGCCAATACAAGTGTTTACATAAACATTATTGACCGATTAGTAATTGTGTGTTTATTTTAATGCAAATAAAGTTCTTTAAAATTTCTAATATGTTGTTTCTTTTTAACCACAATTATTGTATTATAACGTGAACAATATTAAATCCAATCTGAATTTTGCAAAACAATTTTTTATGGCATATTTACCTTATAGAACAATTTTCCTTAATAATGCTTTATTAATAAAAGCGTACAATAAAATCTCAATATTTAATTACAAATATAAATTAATAATTAAAATATTTGTAATTTTTATGATTTTTTTTGTTGTTTTTGTGATTTAAGAAGCACTAGTTTAACTGTTAATATTCATTTTGTAAAAAATGTTCAATATTTATAATTTATATTGCAAATATGAATGAAAAAAATTTTTAAACAATTTTTTTTTTAAAAATGACTTACGTCACTTTAATAATCTGTTTTTAAAAAGCTGTTTTTTATCCGTTTGAGAGAATGATAGAAAGCATTTGAGCATCTAATGTAAAATCTTGAAATGTTTTTAGGCAAAGAAAAGAAATAAAATGTTTATTTAAAGAAGAAAATTAATCATTTTTAATTATTGCACAAAAACAAAGTAAAAAATCTAAATATAATTTAACTCGAATACTTGCGTAATATATATATAGTATAAACTGTTTAGGAAATGAAATAGGATTTATTTTTATAGGTTTTAAGGTCGGTTTAACCGGAAATGAAAACCGACTGGACCCATTGCCAGGAAGCAAAATGTTGCGCTGCAGTTTTTAAGTATGCCAACATTTGCGATATGGCGCCAAAAAGGTGTTCTTACTCCCAGATTTTTCTAAAGTCACATGACTCATGTTGGATACACTTTTTGAGACAGGAAACAAGCTACTAGCTCCCTCCATTTATATATCAGCTCTATGAATTCACCAAACCAAACGGATGACAAAAAAAAGCAAATAGAGCACATGGTGCCAAATTTGGCGGAATTCTACATTATTTGGCGATTTATCGCAGCTCACGGCTAGTGGAAAAGTACCACTTATGCTTCTCTGAATGTTTATTTTCATGTTTATCAGTGAAACTGATTTTTACTTTTTGTATGGGAAATAAGCAAAATATTTTGTAACCTGAAAAAACTCGACTGCATAGATTTTCAAGATTTTTTACGTTTCATTTCTATCCGTGTTCTGAGAACTTATTTAGGAAATGTCTTTCTCTCCTTGTTTGAATTTGATAATTCAAAATGCTTCGAGTTAAAGGAAGTATGTCTTTCCGTCAAGTTACATTTTCAACATCTAAAATGCAGTTTCGTAACAAATTTCAATCCAAATCTTTAAAAGTATTAACGAGTTTATAATTTTTCAGTTGTTCAAACGAAAGAATAATGATTATTAATCCAAAATAATCAACATTATTTCTTTAAATATCAAACCTATTCAAAATCCTAATAATAAAGTATACAGTTTGAATTTTTTTTATTATGACATTGGTAATTTATTCTTTTTAGAATAAATGTCTTTATTTTAAAAAAATAAGTTTTTAATAATAATGTTGGCCATACCTGAATATCCAATTCATCTGCAACTGTCAAAGCACAATCAATAGCAGCAGGTGTTGATCCCCAGTCTTCGTGAAGTTTCAGACTTCCAGTTTAGAGATAAAAGAAAGAATAAAAATTTGAAATCAATGTTAATAAAACTTTGAGGATATGATTTAATGTATTTAAAGTAATGTTATTTTTAATTCTTTCTTAAACAAATATTTATTGAAGTATCATTCATTTTTTTAAACTTAAAATAGCAGACGATATCAAATGCGTGGAATTATAAATATCTAGAAAAATGTGCAAACAATACTTATCCATAAAATTTATGTTTGAAAAGTTCTTGCATAGTTGACTTCCAAATTTACTTTTAAAATTATTTGACAAATTCTCACAATAAGATTTCAAGCTACACTAAGATATTGTACATGGTGCACATTTTTACGTAGCGTTCTTTATAGGAAGTCTACCTACCGTAACCGCACAATTTTCAAAGAATTTTTATAGATATTCTAAGTTTATGGTCCATAGAAGCCAAGATCATAAATTATTTAAACGTTTATTTTAGATATATATTGTCGGCAAATTTTCAAATCCGGTATTTTATATAATGCTCAGATATATTTGGAAAAAATGTAAAATAATACTTATAATTTTTCTAAATGTACTCAATAAAGGCTGAACAACAAACAGCCAAGAGAAAAATATATTGCTCATTCATTTCGAATTTCATAAAACAAAAAGATAAAATTAAGTGCATTTGAGAAGGAGTACTATTTTCTTAATGAAACAAGAAAGCTCATATTTTATTTCATGCTTTTTAATAAAAAAAATATTAAAAGCTTTACTTTGTAAACATTTTATTTTACTTTATACATCTTGAATAAAAGAATGTTTTAATGGCACTCATATTTTTTAAAGTAACATTTTTATTTCTGCAGAATGCAAGTCTTCTATTTAAAAAATTTTCCGTGAATTCTGAAAATAGGATTAGTAATTCAATAAATAGCTTAGGTGTTGTAAATGATGTCAAACAAAAGCATACAATGTATATTAAATAATATACATACTTTGAATAAAAATATATAAGTATTTGTAGAGTGCTTTCATTTCATACAGGGCTAGGAATATACCTATCTATTAAATACCGATTTTTTATTATTATTAATTTTTTCCTTTTTTAAATACTTTAATTCAAAGATCGAAGCTTTATATTTATAACTTCTGAGTAACAAGGGTTTCCGATTCTCACCAGGCTTTCTAGGATCTAATTTCTATAACAATCTAATGGGAAACTGCCGTATCATTTCAATATTGTATGAGAAATGCTGAATCAGCTTTTTTTTCGCGGAACGCTGCTTTTTGAAGTCATAAAAGCTTTCACCACGTTCCGTTTCTTCCTGCTCTGTTCTGTTCTGATTACAGTTTTAAAAGTATGGTATTGAACCCTAAGGAATAGTTTCTCCGAAAAAAAAATGTTAACTGTTTGGTCTGGAAAACGAAATAAAATAACAAAATGATCTGAATGAAGTAATAATCTGAGGTAAGAAAGTATTCTGAAGGATTTACAGCCAGCATTTCAGTATATTGTCACTAAAATATAACCGGTGATGTTTGGGAAAGAAATTCCAATAGGGCGGATAATGGATAACGTCGTTTGCTTCCGAAATAAAACATTATAGCTGATGCCTGCACATAGGAACTCAAAACATTAGCAAATCAAATACAGTAATAGCTGATCTGTAAATAATGAATTAAGTACAGTACTGATGGTACCAGGAAATCTCAAAACACAGAAGGATATGATATTTTAGATAGAAGATTGATAGTTTCCTTTCAACTGTTTGAGAGCGTGCAGATAAGGAGGAAGACTATTTACTACTCCGAAATAATATTAGTTTGACTGATCGGTCAATGTAAGGTTGGACAATACTTATTCAGCAGTCGACCACAATAAACCCTATCGATACTGCTACGTTTAGTGGTGGCGGGGTGGACGGCTGTATACAAGAAGAAGAAATAGCTGGTCTTATCCGTTTCAGAATGAAACTAGACAGCTCGACTTATTATAACTCTTCCAACAGAGAATTAATTCATTTCACTGGCATGAGCAACTAAACTCATTAGATTCCATGAAAAAGTTTCGAATTTTCAAGAAGGATACCGTTTATTGGAACTTCATAGAGTAACATAAGAATTTTATATTCGTAACTTTTGTCACATGCTCGTCGTTAAGTTTGTCACCAAGATCAAATGTCATTGTCCTACACATTCAGTATCCAAGAAGAATATATGTTTATTTTTTCCTTACATTGAAAATTTTAGTTTTTATCATACGAAAGCATGAAGTTGTTTACATAGAGAATTTTGAAGTCCGAAATCACTTAGGCAATGAATAAAACATAAATAGCAATTTCAATTTTCAATTTTTTTTCTTGTCTGGCAAAAAATGTTTTGAAGTTCCAGTCAACCACGAAAGAAAAAAGTATTGCATTTTTTAAAAGTTGACGCATGCACATTAATATAAACATGTGATCAAATAAAATTTTCACACCATAACTTGAAATCTGCAAAAGAAGATTTCAATTTGCGTAATTTTTTTTTTTCAATTTTTTTTTTCGGCTTCACATAGCTAAAATGAGCTACGTGCATGAGAATTTATGGAATTTTTTTTTTCAAAATTAGCGCATTAAATATTTAATTAAATTAGTCCCCATAGTAAAGACATGTTTAATGTAATTTCCCTAAAGTTCTTTATTCCCCCACAAATAATCAATATATTTTCATTAATAGTTATATCATAAAAATATTATTAAATTTACATTTATTGAATTAAATATACCAAATTTCATGATGTTAGAGCTTTTAGCGCTCGCCTAAATGAGTTTCAATTAATTTTAATCTTTCTCTAAATTATAATTACCAATCCAAATCAAGATGCGGAGGTGCTCCTGACAACTTTGTCACACCGCAGAACTCCGAAATATCATGACGTTGCCTCTGCAGTTACCATAATGAGAGTAATTGCGCAAAAGAGATAAATTAATATTCTCAACTATTTATACACTTGCACGCATGCGTGGGTGCGTGCGATTAGCACTTTGTCAAAGCAATTTTCCCGCTTCGATAAATAGAGTAAGCTCCATTTTGACTTGAGCTTGGGAGAAGTGCATTGTAGAAAGGAAGGAACTCTCACAGGATTATAAACGGCTTTCAAAAGAGTTGAAATGTTTGACTTGCTCATGATTTTTTAACTACGAGTAATTCATTCAAGTATACGAGTAATTACATGATGAAAAAATGGAGAAAAAAAATTATTCAAGTGGACGAATAATTGCTTCATAATGAAGAAAATAGTTTGCATTAAACAGTGAAAAACATTATTTATATAGACGAGTTATTGTTTCATGATGAAGAAAATGGTTTGCATTAAGCAATGAAAAAATGATTCAAGTAGAGAAGCAATTGTTTCATGATAATAATAAAAATAGTTTGTATACAACATTGAAAAAAAATGATTCAAGTAGACAAATAATTGCATCTTGATAAAAAAAAATCGTACTAAACAATGAAAAAAAAATTATTTAGGTAGATAAGCAATTGTTTCCTGATAAAGAAAATGATTTGTGTTAAACAAGGAAAAAAACGCAGCAAGTTAACAAATAATTGCTTCGTGATAATTATAAAATATAGTTTTCATTAAACAGTGAAACAAATTATTCAAATAGTTAAGTAATTGATTCATGATGAAGAAAATAGTTTGTATTAAACAATGAAAAAAATGTTTGTTTGTAGTACAGAGCATCTACCATTTTTTAGAAGAGTCTGTACTTACTATAGATAAAATATTATAATATGTATTTGAGTTTTTCTGTTCTTTGAGAGTTCGCTGTAGTATCAGACAAAGTTTTATATGTTCCACAAAAGATGATTAGAGATTCCACTGAACTTAGACACATAAGTCCTATGACAAATTTTACCTACACAAAAGGGAGAGAATATGCCACTGAATAAAGACAAAAAATTTTTTAATTTAGACTAATTAAATATATTTCTATAATTATACATCCCAGTTAAAGATATAAAGATACTTTTTTATAATTATCTAAGAATTTCAAATTTGGGTGATTATAGAAAAGTTTTTCAATATAAAACATATATATAATGATGAAAATTGATTTTGTCTCAAAAGTTGGGATTCTTTTTTCCCGGTGTTCTCTTTAGAAAATTTTTCGAAGAAACAAAGATCCTAGCTAATATAACTAAACTAGAAAGTTAAGGGAGAAAAAAAAAACTGATAAAATTCCTATTATGAAGAATATTACAAAAAAATTTAATTTACATCGATAGGAATTTCACTTAAGTTTTTTTAGAGTAAAATATGCGTTCTAAAAAAAATACATTTTTTAACTCAGAACAATAAGGGTGTACAAGAGTGGGATGAGGGAGGACTTGATTCAAACAGATGTTACTCTAAAAGCACAAAACAGCAAAGCCCTTATGAGATTAAAAACCTTTTAGAGATGAAAAACTTGAATTAGTTATCAAATTACGAAAAAGTGATGCCACTAAAAGAAGTAAATTCATTAAAAATAAGTGCACAGCTGTCACTTAAGTATTCTTCGGAATAGCACTAATGATTAAGAACCAATATTTCCATAAAGAAAAAAAAATAAAAATTGGAGCTTTTAACGCACATAAAGTTACAAAAAATCCAAAGCAATTAATTTTTTTCAGGGAACTAATGTTGCGCAAAATGCAAAAATATATTTTTTTCATAGACAAAATTGAAAAAAGGTACACTAATTTATACCAATACTTGTATAGAAGTGTTTCTCAATTTGTAAAACTTCTTTCATTACTTGTATAACGAAATAAGAAAATTTATATTTTCTACTTCTTTTAAATTTTTCTTTAATTCTTCAATTTGTAATAAAATTAAATATTAATTTGTATTCATATATTTTTTAAGAAATGAAATAAATCTTGTATATTTTTATTTAATTCGACTTATGCTTGCAAAAATGAAACATTATAATTGATTTTCTAATTATATTTATATGATATAGAATTGCCAAATTTTGAACAAATGTACATTTGCAATGTTAATAGACTGTTTTGAAATTATCAGAATTTCACTCTCATTACATCCATGAATTTAGTTTTTATGGGGACCGTTTTCATATGTTGGCACCAATTGATAATAATGCCGGATTTACACTCGGCTACTTAGAAGACAGCAAGTAGAAAGGCTGATAAATCCTGTTCGAGCAATAGCAAGTACAAGCAGCTGTATTGTATTGTTGACGGATCTTTTGATTTGAAAAAAAATTATCATTTATCGTAGATTAATTCTGACATTTTTTATTCTTTGTTCTTTTCGGTGAGAGGCCGTGTTTTTTAAATAAAATTATGTGCCATTTCTTTTCTAAAGTTTTCCCAATTTAAGCCTATTAGCTATTTTTACCATATTTTTTTTGTGTAAATATGTATCATTTTAATATAATACGCAAGAAAAAAGAAATTAAGGGACGCCAAAACTGCAATTTATAGCCAAACATAGGAATGCTTGAATTGTATATTATGAAATTATGTAAATTAGTCTCTTTCTACGCATGAGTTGTTTACTTGTCGTAGTATAAAGGGGACGAGTTTAAAACCGACATAAATTTGAATAAAAATTTGAAATTCAAGATTCTATAAAAGTTGTAAAGATTAAATATTAGTCCTTTTACTTACCTTCTTACATCCTGAAGTTTTAAAATTTTGAAGTTTAAAGTTTAAAATGAAGTTTTTGGGCGAGTGTATTTTTGATGTTAATGTATTATTATAATTTTTTTTAGAATTTCGATAGTATTAATTCATTAAATTTTGATGGTGATATTTTTTTATGTGGTGGCAAAATCAGATAACGAATTTAAGTTCAATTTTCATTACAACTTTTCTTGAGATATATTTCAATTCGAAACTTATAAAAATTGGCAAATCAAGAAAAAAAATTAATAGAATTCAAGAAAAAACATATAAATAAAATAATTCCTGTTATTTAACATTTGAAAATAACATTTTAATTTTATCTCATTTGAAGTCTTATTATGATTAGTCTTATTACTCGATTTATTTTCGAGATTACAGAATAATTGTTCGAGTAATAGCATTTATTATTACAAAAAGAGTAATTCTTTAACCTCTTATCAGTGTTATTTTATCCATGGTCTAATTAATAGAGACTTTCAGTTCTAAAAATACGATGTTTCGGTTCAACCGTGTGTCAATATATTAAACGAGAATTTCGATCATCTATAAAATTCACAGGTAATATGTCGGCACATGGTTGAACCAAGATATTCATTTTAGATTATAACATTAAAATTTTGATAATTCGATATGTAAATCAGACTCGGACACTACAGTTAAGGAGTTAAGAAATCAAGTTCTTGTGATTGTCACTCAAGCTGTTTCGATCCATATATCATCAGAGCCCAAATAATAAGTTTTTTAAGGTAAGTTTAAATCTCTAGGATCTATTTTCCTTTTCTAATCTTGTGCGAACAGAAATTTTTTGCACAATTCAAATATCTTAGAGAGCATATTATTTATTACTTTGCTCAAAAATGCGTGGTAATAATAATATGTATGAACAACAGCACGTAATAACATGCTTTGCAAATGACTTGATATGAAGAAAATCCGTTGGTTGAAAATTTTAAATGTCCTTTAAATTCAATAGAAGACATATATCAAGAGATAAAAAGGAAATCGCTTAAAATGTTGTTTTTTGCTGTAGTTGAAATCTATTTTAATGCTCCCTTAATTTTTTCGACAATACGGTTACCCAAGCAAGCATGCGGTACTGTTCATCTAGCAAACCTATGAGAAGCATTATTTGCTTAGGTACCTACCCATCTTGATTTTTAACTGGTGGCAGGACTTAATTGATATAATTGGCAATGTGAAGTACCACATTCAAATAGATTTCAATCATTTTTCTCATCATGATTTTGTAGTCATTAATAGGAAAAACCTACAGCAAACTCATGAAAATTCGATCATCATGAATTTTTCGTTGCGATATGCACATTATAAAAATGATTTTAAGAAAACAATCAAATTCTATTATCTTCTAATACATTTTTGAGCCGTTAAACATTCAGAGCAATAGGTTATAATTACAGTAGTAAAGTAAAATACAATTTCCAGTGACACTGTATTGTACAGTTTTGTATTATTCAACAATATTATTAAGCATTTCTAATATTTCTTTATATCGTATTATGTACGTGTGCTAGAAAGTAAAGTTACATTTTGTTTCCTCGTCAAAAATTAACATCTAAAAATATACAGTATTATTCTTATGACGTTTAAATAATTTCATTTATGACTTTGAAATAATAGTATGTTCGGGAATATACTATTATTTCTAAGTCTATTAGATCCAAATCAAGACAATTTTTAGTTTTACCTTTTACCTTTTTTCAAAGGAGTAGATATATCGCTGTAATTTTAATATGTTCATAAAATTACTCCATAATATACAGTACCATTCTTCATCGAAACATTACTAGCAGCGTTGTTGAAATAAAAACTACTCGATTTGGAGAACAAAGCGAGACATTTTAATATTTTTAACATTGACCTAACAGACATTTCAATATGCAAAGCATTTTAATATTTTTAACACTTTTATTTAACTTCATATATTTCATGCATGAAACGTAGCAAATGCTTTTTCATTCACTTCATAGCAGGCTAGAGGATTGAAATTTTGTACATTTATATATTTGTGATAATAATATTTGAGTTTAATATTCTAATTTTTAATACCTAAATTAAATATTGATTCCCTTTCAGTGGCGCTATCTGATGATGAGTTAGGGAAATAATTCCTAAATAAATTGAAAAAAAAGTAAATTTTTAAAAAAATTGCTGTTTAATGCAATAAAAATTTCATTTTGGTATCTCCGATTAAATTTACTAAATGTTTATAATTTTTTTTTGCAAAGATACTTAAGAAAATGGCTTGATTAATAGGTTTTGTAGCTTGCATAAACTAATAAACGCCACAGAAAGAATTAGTAGAAAATACCTTTAAAAGTCAATTACCCAATAGCTCCTGCTTCTATTTGCTCTACAAGGGCTTGTGATGTCTTTCCAAAATCAGAAGTGTTTCCTTTTCCTAAAAATTTAGGCACAGAATGTAGATTTGATCATTCAAAGCCTATGTAGTAATGATATAAACATAAAATCTCTAATTAAAAAAGATCTACTGAGCAACCGTTTCAATTTGTTTGTTGTTTCTAATGGCACTTATTATTGACATGCCCCTAACTAAAGAGCCATTGGGATTTAATCTCAATTTTTTGTCGCCTAGGGTGAAGAGTACGAGTTAGGTACTCATTTATCAAAACCCCTTTTACTGGGGGAACTTCATTCATACATTTCCTTCCCTCATCCATATATCGTAACTTATACCTAGATCAGAGAACGATAATCTCTAAATCAGTACCCCCAGTGGATTACTCTCCATATGGAGGACTTTTTGACCACGATAGATCTATACATACGTCAGCCACCACCACACACGAAGGCCTTCGGCCGGCGGTGTTCAAACTCGCAACCCAAGGAATACGAATCCAACTCCCTACCAAACAGGCTCAATGAAATTTTGAAAAACAAGTGTAGATCAGATGGAACTGGAACCACGGAATGAAATGGTTAAGTCTATTTTAAAATAATCTCCAAAATTATAGGAATGCTAGCTCCACTCATTCACTAAGAGGTGAATATCAATTCTTATTAGGCAGAAATTGAAACCAGCTTCAAATAAGGACCATGAATTTGTTATTCTATTTTAAAAGGTGACATTTCAAAACTTTTTTTCAGCAGAAGAAAGAAATCGTAAAGAAATACCAGGTTATATTTGTATATGGCGGATGTTCTAACATGCCTATCAAAATTTCGTCAATTTGTTTAGTTGCTGATTAGGCGTGCGATGCTATGAAGCATTTGTTATGACCGTGCCTTGTTATGGTGCATTATTATGGCTACATATTATCATGACAGTGTATTCTCTGCACATCTCTTAATTCTCAATTGCAGTTTTTGAAATTTGGCACTTTCTGCAACTAAAAAAATGAATAACGCCTCCTTCTTTAGTCATATATATGATGGAATTGTACCCAAATGACTGCAGGATATTTTTGGTCGACTATATCGTATGGTTTTGTATGATTACCAAACGCGAGTCCATTCTCCAAAAAAGATTGATTATCTCTTATTCTAAATGTATATCTCTTTTTGCATATATTTCCACAAAAATGCAACCGAATTTAATTATTGTTGCCTTTGCATTTGATCCATTCTTATAATTTAACGCTGAAATATGCAAAAATCTTCTTTTTGTTTACAAAAGGAATAATATATTCTATGAAACAATATTACCTGTGAACCCAAAATTCATGGGAAATCCATCGGTGGATTCTATCATGAACCTGAAATTCCAAAAATGTATAAATTTACTTAGCAACTTTATATAAATGATTACGTAATAAAATTGCAATCATTTTTGTTAATAATTATTTTCATTTCTGTAATGATACTTAAACACTTATCGTATAAAATGTGCTTGACAATAATTTAAAATTTTAAATGTTAATGTTTAATTTTAAAATCATTATCACTAAATATAGATGAAAAATGTCAACATTTTATTGAATCTTAAATTAGTTAAATTAATAAAAATAGCTAGGAGAGCCCTCTCCCATTTCCTAAAGTAAATTTTTACTTAAATTGGTAATTGAATCCATTGGTCTATTCGACAGGTCAGTATTAGACGCAACAAATTTTACTCTGATTCTGTGAAATCAGTTTTTTTATGCATCTGTAAAGATTGCAACAGCTTTACCTTATATGGTAGGGTCCAGGACTGCAAGTCGTTGCTCTTGTGCCAGTGGCAGGACCTGTGCCTCCTCCTATCATCGTGGTGATGCCCGAGGCTATAGCATCCCTGACAAGCTGTGGACAGATGAAGTGAATGTGGCTGTCGATACCACCAGCTGTTAGAATGTGGCCCTCCCCCGCAATTACTTCTGTGGAGACGCCCACCACCATTCCGGCAGTCACTCCTTCCATGACATCTGGGCTGCCAGCTTTTCCTATGCCAGATATCTTGCCATTCTGAAAAGATACCAAAGATGTTTGGCAATTGGTGATATATTTATTTGGAAGAGTGGTTGTGTTACTATAGAATATTTGTAAAAGAGACTTCGTAGGCAAAAAAAAAATTATTCGTAGTAAAAAGCAAACACTTAATCACTTGGAATAACATTGCCACTAGCCAAATTTATTCCAAGTGACTAAGAAGGTTTTTTGATTTGTTTTTGTAGGAAATACCACTTTTTTAAAATCAAATCTTATGTCATGATTACAATTATAAGTTAAATCGAATTAAATTGCTAACGCTGGATCAAACATGAGAAAAATCCATCGGAGTCTCAAGTCCTAACCACTTCTTTATCTATGATAAGTTGATATAGATTAATTATAAACACATTAGTAATAAACAAAAATTGAGATTTTTTTTCATAAAATTGCGTTTTTACAGAAAAAAAAAAACACGCATAGATAAAGTTTAACAGCAAAACTTTATCTAAATTTTTAAAAAATCATTACAAATCATTTGGCCATTTCCGAGATACACAAAACAAATTTATGTAAATACATACGAGAATAGTTTAGTTTGGTTGATAAACTTAAGAACCAAATCAAACAATTGTCTGATTTGGTTCTTAAGTTTATCAACCAAATTAAACAAATTTTGGATTAGTGAAATATTAATAAATAGTTCACAATTAACAATAAATTATATAAAATTGGCTGTTAGAGATATCAGAGGGTGATAATGATATCTGCAGAGGCAGTCCAACTCTCAAATCTTCTATACGATACCAACTACTTGCATTTGAAGACATTGTTATTTAACACGAAACTCACATAAACAGAAAATTTTGGCAGAATCAATTGACGAATTACCAATCCACAGTTGCCAATATTTTTGAATATATTCTTAAATACTATTAATTGAAATTAATTCAAATATAGGTTAAATATCTTTGAATCATGAGCAATTTCCTCATTTCATGAATATTTAAAAATGTGTATCAATTATTTTGAATTTTCTATGCATGACCACTCACTTCCTATTCTATTATTCTGAGAATTTATAATCGGTTGTTAAAACTTTGTACCAATCAAAATAGGGGTAGTCGAGAATAAAGCGATTGGAAAGAAATCTTAAGTAGTAAATATCTCAACAATCGAGGCAATCGGCTTATCGAATCATTCCAGTAATGCATCTGTATGATAAATGTACAAAATAATAGAGTCTAATGTATATACAGTACATTCCCTAATGTGGTGGAATTTAGTTTGGTTAGTTTAGTTATATTAACGTTCTGTTGTAAAGTAACACTAGGGCTATTTTGGAACGGGTCTCGTAATTTTGAACCACAGTCAGATAAAGAAGGCGACATCTGAACTGGCACCCCCCTCTCCACACCACACCAGTGGTAGGGCGTTTGGCCTGATAGATTTAACATGTAAGAGAACCCCTCAGACGACGACTTTTTGGTGGAATTGAGTCTCGAACCTAAAACCCTCCGGTTTCGAAGCCTAGATCTTACCACCAGGCCATCGCAGCCTACACCTAATGGGGCGGAAGATAATTAAAATGCTGTTTAGGTCGGTGTTCCATGAACTCATTTCTTTACCCATCAGTACTAGGAGATAACGTTTTTATACAAAAATTCACCATTATAATAAGTATTTTCTCATTACTTCGTAAGTGTTCCTGCCACAAAAGTAAATCTTCTTCAACTTCTTTAAGGCCTACCTTTTAGCATGACTTTTCTTACTTTTATTTCCCTAGATTGTGCGTAAAAACCCCTTTGAATTTCTATTCGACTTTTTTCTCTTCACTGTATTTCTCCCAACTCTTCAGAGGTATCACACCTCCGAAGAGGACATACTTGCTGTACTTCTTGCATACAACCGACCACCCCGCCACCACTGAACGTAGCAGTATCGACAGGATTTGTTGTGTTGGGTCTAATGACACTTGGTCTTACCAAGCCCGAATGAGCTGAGCTCTTTCGAATTAAGGCAGAAGTGTGCGTCTTTCGTTGTTAACGAGCACCGTTAAGGTGAAAGTACGACTTTGCTCAACACACACGACACAACCCTTTTTAGGGGGTGGTCGAACTCATTCATCCATCCACAAGTCAGAATTTAGATCGAAATCAGAATCAATACTCATACCTGATTCAGTACCTCCAGAGGTATAATTTGTTATGGGAACTTGGAGGACTTTGCAGTCACGACGTATTTAACGTGCCTCAATTGCCCTTAGCCAATACGGCGGTCTTTGGCCGAGACGAGGACAGAACCCGTGACCTTTCGGTTGCGAGACTGAAACTCTACCAACCAGGCTACCACTGTCAGCTGTTCTTTTTCTGTCACTTGTATTTTGCACATGGCACGTAGGAAGATCATAACAGATGCCTGTTTAAAATGTCTTGGCAATGTTGCAAATGCAACGCCTTGCCTTCCCCTCATTTAATTACCATAAAAGAAAACTTGGCCAGATAAAAAGAAAGCCGGATAGTCGCGAACCGGATACTTGAGACTGTATTGTATTTTTAATAAACTATATGCATTAACTTTATATTCCATATATCTTACCTAATTACATGCTCGTCGATGCCTATGATAATATATACTAATATCAATATATGAAACCAAATATAAATTAATATTTAAAGTAAATACAAGAATTAAGACAATTTATTACACTTTGTACTTTCAGAACTACATAATCCTTGAGTAACAACCTCAAGTTGATCCATTTATTTTTTTAACTAGGTAATCATTAGATTTTTTTTAATCTCGAATAAACAAAACTAATGAGAAAAGCTCCTTTCACACAATTTTGTTAAAGATAAAGGTATTATCTTTTTTCTCTTCTTTCCGACAAAAAAAATAATAACGAAAAAAAGGGTTTAAGAAGCCTATTTCTTTTTAAATCGTCTATTTTAAAATTCATTTTTTTTTTTTTACTTTTGTAAAATAAGCAAAAAAAGATCGAGCAAAATTCTTTGAGTATCATCATGACCAAACTTAAATTCCTTGATAATATTCAAAAATTCTTTTTAAAGCATTTTCTTACATTTATTATCAAAACCATTTTTTATGAAAAATGGGCACAAAAACTAATTTAGTCTGTAATCCATTATTAAAAAAATGGTAAAGTGGAAAACCTAATAATTCGTAAATTACTTTTCTCATCACATAAAAGATTTATGGGAGTAAATATAATCCTTACTCACAGAAAATTCCACCTCCTTAAGAACTTAATGCACACTCAAATGAACCCGAACCAAATCCAGTGGCATTTCATAATTTTAACAAGATCCGATCGTAGTACTGCAAGTAGTAATAATCTGAAAAGCTTAACTGATTAATGAATTCAGAAACTGCTGAACCAAAAGAGACAAACGACTGTTTTAATCCATAAGTCTTCTAGAAAATTCCATCACCTCTGCAATTATTTGGAAAGATTATTACTGGAATGGAAACAATTCTAAAAAACTACCATGTCATGTTAACAAAAACACTAGCTTAAATATACATGCTTGAAAAAATTCTTCGATGTTTTTTCATAACGATTGATAAATCGTCTGCACTTAACAGCGAACGCAATTATGATGTGGAATTGCTCTTATTAATGTTTTTCTTTAACAATCGATTCGAACGGTATGACAGATTGAAGTATCGTTGAACTTATGGGTATATGTAAAATCATTAATCTCGCAAAAAGGCCCCAACATACAATTTGGAAATTATTTTTATGCTTCGGTATGGTGTCAGAACATGGTCATCGGAGAAAACCAAGAAAGCGTTGATGAAAAATCGTCTTTCTTGGATTATTAATCGGCTGAAGAAATTTTTTTCATCTGAAGAGAAATCCATCTTCATCAGCGAAATCATCTTCTCGAAATAGCTTTGTTTACATGACATAAATATTAATATCTTCAAATATTTCGTTTTATTGATTGAAATTTCTAGTCAAGAATATTAAGGCATCCGTCTAAGTTCGGAAAAGTTTTTCTTTGGGAAGTACTTTAACATTGAGTGTTTTCTTAAAAAAAAATTTTTGGAAGAAAAAAATTTATTAAAAAAAATATTTTACATAAAAAATTACTACATTTTTAAAAGTTTTTTTATTATTTAGAAACGGAATATTTCGCTTTCTTAAATGCAAAATAAAGAAAGAATCAAAATAGTTTAAATCTGCTTTCATTAATATATACCGTTTGAAACACCTGTGATTCGAAAAACTTCAATTTACTTTCTCATATATGCAGTTTGCAGAAACTATTGTAATCGTCAAAAAATTCGAACTCAAAATTTTGATGATTTTCCACGTTTTAGACCTTCCTGACCAACACATTTTAAGAAAAGTGCCATCTGTCTTTATGTGAAAAATATAACTCAAAACCACCTTAAGTTATTTACAGTTAAAACTTAGCATATTGTCTCGGCACCAAGTTTACAGATTTCTATCAAATTTTGAGTAAACTCTGTTCTGAGGAAGTTCATTTGTCTTAATGTGCGAATACAAGTTGAATTTGGTGGAAGACTGTGTGAATATAAGGGCAAATTTTGTATCAAATTTTTGTTACAATCAGTGGAAAAAAACTTCTCTAAAACTCAGATGCCATCTTCGGATACTATTAACACATAATCACAATTCGATGAAAGATGGATAAGAATCGGTACACAGATTTAGTATTTATAGTGTAGATACCGGTAAAATTTTGAGCCAAAATCTAACTACTGGTTAGTTTGTCTGTTGATCTGTACTTTCTGAAATAGGTAAACGCAATAATTCAAAAACGTAATGATTTAAATATATTAAATTTCGTGCAAGATTGTGTGAATATAAGGGAAAATTTGTATCAAATTTTTGGGTTGTGCAAACGTGTGTGTGTGTGTGTGTGTGCGTGCGTGTGCGTGTGGGTGGGTGGGTGGGTGGGTGTGTGGGTGTGGGTGTGTGGGTGTGTGGGTGTGTGGGTGTGTGGGTGTGTTGGCGCTTTAGAGGCCAGATCGTTGGACTTACAGCTACAAAACTTGCTACATGTATACTTTTAGGATCTGGAATGTGCAATAAATGATTTAAGAAATGAAGAATGTTTAGTTTTAAATAAAAAAGAGTTAAATTCAATCAACTCAGTCTCTAAAACTGATTGATTTATGAATATTTGAAGATCACTATTCAATAAAAACAAGTAATTTTAAATTACTTCATCGACAATTATAAGATACCCCAATCAACGCCCAGGATATCTCAAGACTGACTGGTCCGAGAGTGAAAATGTTGAATGTTCCAAACATTTCTATTCAAAACTTCATAGGTCGATCAAATTTGATAACAGAAGATGGAAACCTTAATTTTTTTTTATTTTAAAGTTGAAATTTCAGGAATATTTCGTAGAATATGATTTCTTATAACTAAAAGATGTATAAAATTTAGACTTAATATATATTTTTTTTATTTTGTTTATAGGCCACAACAAAACAAAATATTACTATACGAATCATTTAAATCTTTTTGAAAGTAAAACTAAAACATGAATTTTATGATGAATCTAACTACTTTTTTTGTGAATATTCTTGAAATATTATATAAATTATTGTAATTATTCAGTAGAAAACATTATCATTCTGTTTTTCTTATATTTTTAAAAAATACTTGATTACGGTAAAAAAAAAATGTATTTTTATGTCAATTTGCAGTCTAATCATTTCCAATTTAATTTAAAGTAGAAATTTTGCGAAAGCTGATCAGATAATTAAAGGAATATAGTGCATTACGGGCTTAAGACCTTCATAAAGGGTTGAGTGAATTATATGGCTATCAAAATTTGAACCTAAAAATATTTTGATGATGTAGCAATTAAAATACAAGTAACATAAAGTATTTAATTGACAATTACAAGTCGCATGAACTATTTGATTGACAATGATTTTACATGAATTATTTAACTGATAACTTTAAACACAGTAAGATTGGCGAACCAGCTGGTCGCCAAAGGCAGCAAATATTTCATATGTATTGCAGGAAATTGCCATGCAAAGCATTCTCTGGCATAAAAGTTTAATAGAGAGTATGCGAGATAGTTTTATGGAGACCCCTAGAAAATGGTATAAGATAGATAATAAAATCTGGCATTTGGCTTGACATCAAAACTACAGATTTCTTTTCAAAATTTGAATAAAACCCGTTACATTTATGCCCATGTGTTTATTTGTTGGGTCGATAAAAATGATTGCGAAAATACACCATACTATTTGAGTGAAATTTGTTCTACCATTAGAATTAGGTATTGTGTTAATTTATTAGTGTAATCCAGCAGATGGTTAAATTTATATGCAATCGTGTACATGCAAATGTGATAACTCTAAAACGCTGCGTTTTCTTTTCGTTTTAAAAATTGGTGGGTTTTTTTTTGTATTATATATTGGAGAGAAAAAATGCATCTTTTATTTCTGGAAAATACTTTTATATACAGAGAAAAACTAAGAAATAAATAAAAACTAAGGCACTACTTAAACATCATGAGAAACTGAATTGCGAGAAAAACCAATTTCCTATAACCAATATTTTTTTAATAAATTTCAGTTAATTCCTATTTATTGCATAATATAAAAAAGTAAAATATATAAATTGTAAAGCGGAGGAGAAAAAATATACATCATATTAATTTTTAACCAATGCCTAACGCTTTGCAAGCTTATTGAATCAGGATTTAGGGTCATATCTAATATAGAGAGGAGCAGTCCGAAATATCTCTATCACTATCGCTATCGCTATCAAAACTAAAATCACTTTCAGAATCTGATATGTCATCAGGAATATACTCTCTGTCAATCGTTAAACGTTTTCTAGCAGCCATTTCTGTAAGAAAAAAGTGGCAAAAAATGAAGTTTGAGCGGTAATACCACGTGCCTTCAAATAGCGCAATTTAGTGGACAACTAATGACATCTGCTGGTCGAAACGTAAACTAAACGTCTAATACTGTATATAATTTATTTCAATAGTTAAACGAGGGGAACAGGATACGTTCCTCAATAAGAAAGAAAAACACACGCCCGTGGAAATCGCTGGATGTGCAGGTTTTGCTATATTTGAGTTGTCCATAGAAATCGCTGGATTATCAGCCAAAGTTTTTAAAGATGTACCAAAAATCTGAGCAAATCCATTTAAAGATCAACTGTGTAATTATTTTTCCATCCACAAGTATGGAAACATGATGATTTAAAAACGAAACAGGCAAACTGAAGGAAATGTGGTACTGAAATTGTAGTTCCCTATCAAATATTGAATCCATTCGTTCAAAGAAAGAAATTCAAATTACTTTACACTCAAAATTTGATTCCATTGCAAAAACCAAGAAATAATAATGAAATTATATGAATATTTCACTAATTATACTAAGACTTTTAATTTTAAAATTAATATTAAGCAAATCTAACTGAAATACACCTTTGTTTTAATCTTATTAAATACAAAATAACGTATTCGGTGTTCCATTTATTATAGTTACTGGAATACAATAAGAAGTCTTTGACTAACAGGATCTGAAATTCTCTGAAATTTTATTTCCAAGAACATTTATTACCTGGTTGGTTTAGGTGCGAGTTACTTTTTTTTTCCTACAACACAGAATATAGACTTGCAATACATTCTGATCAATTCCAACAAACAGTATTCTCATAGATTAAATTTGGTCATTGATTCTTTCATTGAACCAACTAATAATATTTCAAATTATCGCATTCATCTAATGCAATTATAACCCATAACAATTTATCTAACTCGGTTGAAACTTCAACACACTTAAAATTTTAATAATACAATCATGTTTAATTTTTCATTAACCTTGACCTTAAGATGTGCGATATTGTTCATAAATGCATACGAGAAAATAAAAAATCACCTTTTCGACGATTTAGATATTGCATGGTGATCTCCATTCCTTTAAATCGTTTTGTTTTGAATGAGTTTTAATTATATAGACAAATATAATTAAAAAGGAAATGTTTAGTTTAGTTATATTAACGTCCCGTTTAAAGCAACACGAGGGCTATTTTAGGACAGACCTCGTAATTTTGAACCAAGATCAGATGACGAGGACGACACCTGAACTGGCACCCCCCTCTCCACACCACATCACACCACACCAACGGGAGGACGTTTGGCCTGACAGATTTAACGTGCAATTGACCCCCTCACACGACGGTTCTTCGGTGGAATCGAGTCTCGAACCTGAAACTCTCCGGTTCCGAAGCCGAGACCTTACCACCTGGCCATCGGGCCCCCAAAAAGGAAATGATTTTCCTTCTCAGAATTAAAGATTGTTTGAGGCATCCGACTACGTCATAAATACTGGTTATTGACCATATTGATTTTTAAAAATATCTTAATATTTCTTGTGGTTCAGACTTTTCTCTTCCCAAAACAGTTTAACTTTTCTAAGAAAAGGAATGCCTGACCTATCATCCAAGGTCACATATTTTTCAGCTAAAATTTGTCTTTATCTTCAATTTTCTCAAAACTTTAATTTTGATAAAAAATTCTCCGCCGTTAACATGATATCCCGAAACTTAATCGAGGTATTTATATAAACATTTTAGCGTGTATTTTAAATAATATGGGCAAAGAAATGAACCAAAAGTTTTATTGTTGGTGAAATACTTTTTCATTTATAGGTATTTTTAAAAACATTAAGCTCTAAATTTATGGTAAAAATGCATGTATGCGCATATTTTTAACCATAAAATCTTTGCATTTGAAAGTATTTCTTAGATTTTGGTTCATTTTATTCATCATTGTATTCTATAGTGTGTGCGTAAAGACAAATAGGATTGCTGCATTACAATTTTATATAGATTGTAAACCGTTTTGGTTAAATTTCATTAAAATTTACTACCATTTTTCGCATTTCTCAAAATATATTATATTTTCAAATAACTGCTTTTGTATTTATAGTGTTTATTTTTGATAATACATCTAAAAACGATAAATAGTTTCTAAAAAATCCAATTTTACAAGTCTTTTGTTTCCTTCGAACGTAGTCAAATACCTTAAAATGTCGAATCACGTCAAAAACTGAATTTGTTCATAATTTTATATATATATATATATATATATACAAAGTAATCTTGAAATAACTATCTAATAAAAAATAATAAGTATGAAGTCACCCAACAGATGGAATAAAAATAAATTTCTTACGCGGACTGCAAAGCTATAGAAAGAGTTACTCCAAATTATAAACAGGGTCGTTGTGACCTGGTGGTAAGGTCAAGGCTCGTGAGTCGTTGGGTTTGAAGTTCGAGATCCAATTCAACCGAAGAGCCGACCGTGTAAAGCCGTGGTTACACGACCTGCCGTTTCACAGATTTGGTCATAAATCAGACCTCCGACCCACTGAGGGACCACACTCCCCCATAGCCATGAGGATGCGTTTCCCCTTTGACCCCTCTTGCGGATTTCTGGACTCCTTTGGTGCCTGGGCAGTTTACCGGCAAATTGTCGTTAAAGTCGACGGGCATCAAAAAAGACCAGAAAACCGCAAGAGGGATCGAAAGGCAGCACGTGGCTTGTCTGCAGACATGTGCAGGTCGTTTAGCCGAGATTACACGACTTAAGCCGAGATTACACGACCGGCCGTTTCGCAGATTTGGTCATAAATCAGATCTCCAACCAAATAACTGGGGGACTACACTCCATCATAGCCATGAGGATGCGTTTTCCCTTCGACACCTCTTGGACTCTTTGATGCCAGCGTAGTTTACCGACGAATTGTCGAGAAGTCGACGGACATCAAAGACCAGAAAACGGAGAGGGATCAAAGGGCGGGTCTGCAGACGGGTATAGGCCGTGTAACCGGCCGGCCCTTTAAGGGAATCTGTTGCGCGATAAATCTGTCAGCCAAAACGCCCTTCCATTGGTGTGGTACGGTATGGAGAGGAGGGTGCCAGCTCAAGTGTCGTCTTTGTCATCTGACTGCTGCTCAAAATTACAAGGTTCGTCCCAAAATAGACCTAGTATTTCTTTAAACAGGATGTTAATATAATGAAACTAAACCAAATTAAAAACTTTACCAAAAGTTGGCAATTGGTTGGCTACTTAGTATATACAAATGCCATGAAGAGAACGATTCCGAATTAAAAACTCTATCAAAAGTTGCTAATATATTGCCTTGTATCTTCAGAGATGGTTAGCAATCTGAAAGTGCTATATTTGAATGAGGGGATTCTAATATTGTTAAATAAAGAAATATTTTGTGGGATTTTGAACCTTATTCTTTCATTTACGTACGGATATTTTCTTATCACTCAATCATTATTGAAATCACCCACAACCCATTTTTTCTTGCACTCATTTTAGTATTGATCTATTTTGATTCATACTGTGACAAAATCTCTTCTATTATCTTCTATATATCTTCTTTTATCTTCCACAATCACGTATTAAATTTTAATCCTTTTGGTTCATTTCAAGGGCTAAATAAATTAAATAAGTATAACAACCATGTACTTTTTTTATGAGGCAGAAGAATTAAATGGTAAAATACTGCAATTTCTAATAATTACCTTTATTCCAACATCAGCCTTCACTATGCCCTGAATAGCATCTACTATGATACAATTCGTTATTACTGTATCCAATACCTCAGAACTAGTCCTAAAAGATGCTTGGCCCATGCCTTCACGAAGAACCTGCAAAACAGTTTTCATACTGTTATCTGAACATCTATTACCATATTATATTTCACCAATATTTTACAACAATAAAATTATACTTGCTTTTCCACCACCAAATTTACATTCATCTCCGTACATTGCAAAGTCTTTTTCAATTTCAATTATAAGCATAGTGTCTCCCAATCGAACCTAAAAGTATATGAATATGTTTCATCATTTGGAAATATCAATTTCATTTCGTTTAATGCAATAGAATACATAAATTATGTTTTGCAAACTCTGATTTATCTAAATCTTGTAGGTAATTGAAGCATTTTTTAAAAATTAAAAATCGCTTAAAGCAGTTTATATGTTTTTAAGTTTTATTTTGATCACCAGATGGCGCTGATCGAATCCCGGTGCGAACTTCATATTTATATACATCTTGTTGCTGGAGTTTGAATGAATTTAAGTTAATAGCAAGCACTTTAATGGTATTTCTTAACATGTATTTTATGCTTCTCAGTCTTAGCAATAATATCAGAGGGAATGCATATGAAATAGTTTGCAATAGTATTTAAAAATTGCATTTACCGTTGAATAAGAATTCTATAATAACTGGGTTTTATTTCAACCCATTAAAGAAGTAATTAGTCATAGTGCCATTAATTTATTACAGAAAATAAATGCATGAATTCTCTTATATATTTTCAAAATCGGAATGAAAATAATTTCACACACACACGAAAAAGGATTGCATTATATTTAAATCAATGGTAGGTTGTCTAGAAATGAATTAAGTAAAATTCATTGCATAAAATATTAAGTTTCTGAAATTTTATTTAGTAATTTAAACTCTTTCTACTATACACAAACAAATCAAATTAATTAAATGACATTGATTAAAATCAGAAACATTAAAATATTGACCTAGAATATTCTGTTTTTATTTAAATTTTCATAAGATACTAAGTAACAAAACTGTTTTCATAGTTTACTCTAAGCCAATAATAATAATTTGCACTGATACATTAAAAAAGCAAAGTAAAATCATTGTTGAAATATTCTGAAGAAAATAATTTTCATAATAATAACTGTATTGGTACTCTAGTATATTTTCTAAATCAAAATAAATGTAATTCTCGAAAAAAAAAAAGGATTGCATTATGTTTAAATAAAATCATACAATTTTATCCAAATTTTCATATGAAATCAATATATAAAACTATTTCTTATTTCTCATAACTTACTAATATGTACAGATTATTAAAAAATATATGCTATATATTTACTTAATAAAAATAGGCGAGATAATTGCATGAATATCTGGGAATTAATACATGCTGTGAATATCAATAATTAGTGGAAGATAGCTATATTTACGTTTGCATTTTATATCAATGTTTGGATGAATCAATAGGAAAGGCATTTTTTTCAATTATCTACAGATATTAAGAATGAAAACCGATGATATCTCAACAAAGAATATATTTCTTAATATGCATATAACATTTATATCAGCTTCTATGCTGAGGAAAGCATTTAAAAATGTACAATTTAATGCGCAAAAAAAACACCCTGTAAACAATAATGCATACTATAATTTTGCTAAAGTTTCATAGATGGCAGCACGTAACAAGCTGTTATATGATATTCAATGTGCCATGCTATGTGATTTTCTATTCAGTTTTCTATGCCGGTTGCAACTGTTTATTTGTAAATTTCATGATATTACCTTTTTTAATATTCATCTTTCAAATAGAAATCGTTTCAAAGCATTTGTTTATGTTTATATTTCATTTTTAAACGCAGTATGGAATTAAATATCGGTAAAAGATTATATAAATCTCAAATATAATATAACGATCCAATCAAATATATTCCAATGACCCAAAGATTTTATTTTCCTTTTATATATGTAATTTGAATATAATTTATTTAAAAACTATTATGCATGCGTAATGTATGTATTCAGCACAAATACTCTGGTTAAAAAGAAACAATGAATGCAATACAGCTGCAGGATATGTAAAACCTTAAACAGCTTGTTGTCCTTTTTTTTTTCGGATATTTCGCGGAATTTTATTATTTTCTCAAAGTATTAATTTTAGCATTCATTATTTCTTGTGATGAAATGGTCTTTGAATAATTGAGTTAAATGGTAAATTTCTTTTTCTTTAAATACTGTTGACGAAAATATTGGAATTGAATGTATAGAAAATTTATTTTCTGTACATTCTAATGTTAGACATTTTTTGTTTATTTCAATTCATTCCTTGCATTTATTTTATTTTATTTGAATTATTTTTTTAAATTTTGGAATTGAATTGACTTTTTACTCACTTCCGATTCTCTGGAATTTTATATACTTTTCATTCTTTAAGTGAGTGCTTACAGTATTCAATAATTTCAAAATTATCATATAATCATTTCATTTAATATAATTTTGATCAAATATAAATGATACCCCCTGATAATAAGTCTAAGAAAGATTTTAATTTCTGTATTAAATCGTATTTGTAACAATTCAGAAATTTAAGACTGAAACGTAGAAAATAAAATGTAGCTTTAAAAATAAATATTTTTATTAAATTCTTTTATGTTTATTATTAAATTTATCATTTAATCAGTGAAGCAAATTTAAAGAATTTAATAAAAATAGTGTGCGATTCTCGCCAATAGCTAGCAACACGTTATATCTAGAAACATTGTGGTGAAAATCCTTGGATATATAATCCTTTAAAGGCATCCGAGGTAATATTGGAAATGATTACTTTTTATTTAAACTTTTTAAACGCATGTAGTAATTTGCTTTTAACTAGTTAAAGGTAGTGAGTTAAATAAGATTTAGATAATTATTTATAAAAAGTAAATTACCACGTAAAAACAAAAGAGCATTCGATGATAGTAAACAAAAGATATCAAATAAAACAGAAGAATCTAATAAATATTTTTCTCGAAATCATGAATATCATCTAATGTAGTTTTTAATTAAATAGTCATCATTGTTAAAGAGAAATTAAATTGTTAGAAATGCAAAATACATTAGCCAAAGTTTACTTTGAATAAGAATACATATTGAAAACTAAAACTAAAATGTCTAAAATCCTTTTCCAAAATTATATAAATTCGTAATTGTATTAAATTCGCATTTTCAGAAATTGTATTATGTGTATATAAATAAAAATATGAAATTTAAAACAGCGAACTGACAAAATTTGGCATTTCGTAAAAAACAAAAGAAATAATAAAATTTTAGTACTTTCATTAAAAAAATTTATGCTTTTTTACCTTATCTCCCGTGGTTGGTCCATAATTCAATATATAAGAAAATCTTGGAATTTTGTATGGCTCTTTAGGATAAACCTCTTCCTGCAACAAAAACGAAAAGAGCCTTAATAATATGCTCAAGCATAAATTTGCAATAAATATGTTCATTTTAAAATGTTATTGTTCATTGCAAATGTTCATTGAGAAACCAATTTTAATAACTGACATATTTTAATTAAAATTTTAGTTAAATGTTTTTATTAAGTTAGAAAAAAAATTTAATGGGTTTGAAAAATTATATTTTAAGAAGTGCCATTTTTCCAACCTCGCTAAAAAGATATTTATTATTATATAAAATCAGTGTGTGCATAATAAAACTAAGCTTTAATTAGAGACAAATAATTTTAAACATTATAATCAAACTCGATGTCATTTGAATTACATTAATAATTAAACATAATTCAAATGACAAATATAATAAATTTTCTAGACGACTTACCCTTTATACCAGCATAAAAGGGGTGTGCGTTTTCAACTGATACAATATCAAAAAAAATGTCAATAATTTATAAACTGTAATTTATTAGATGTTATATGTAAAATTATCTTAAGCAATTTTTTAAAAATTAAAAAAACGATGTAACCATTAAAAAAAACATAAAATGATCAAGAAAATACCTGAATTAAACTTGCAATTCATTAACGTTAAGTTTTAAAGCGATTATTTCTAAATTATTTTAAAGAGTTTTCAAAAATATCTGCAGATAAGATATATTGATAAAATTGAAATATCTTCTGTTTTACATTTAGTTCTGCTACTGTGAATTGAGTTCAAAATGCTTTTTACTTATAAGTATTTTACATACATTATTTCTCTTTTTACTTCCTAGATGGCAGCACAACAGCTAAATTCTTTTTATACTATTCTACATAGATTTCTATACTATTTTACATAGATGGCTATATCTTTCCTTATCTCTTCATGCCTCGCATTTTATTAACGTTAATTTGATATAACTAATTTTACGAGATACTTATTTTTTAAAATATTTAAAAGCACAAATTATTTTAATAAACTATTTCTTGACATCGTTATCAAAATCTGAACTCTTACCGGCCAATTTTATAAAATAAACTTTCTCTAAAATTAAAAAAAAATAGTAAACATTGCAATAACAAAGTCGATTATGTTTTTTTAGTGTAAAACTATTGTTTTTTGGTCTACAGTAGGAAAATTTATTGAAATCCCAAAGAATATTTTTCCAAAAAATTCATTGTGTTTTTATATGTTCAGAAGAACGCTTTTGCTTTCATATTCCGTAAACAAAGAAAAGGAAAAAAGGATCCCTAAAACGGAATAGATAATTTATAATCATATCCAAATTTTATTATTATTTTTTGTTGAAATATTTATCATTTAAAAAAGAACAACATAAACACCTGGATTCAAAAATCTTGGAAAAGACATCTGGATTAAAAAAATCTTGGAAAAAACACCTGGATTCCAAGATTTTTGAAAAAACACCTGGATTCAAAGATCTTGGAAAAAATACCCGGACTCAACTAGTTTGAGATAATACCTGAATTTCATTCCCAAATCCTAAGTCAATGATCCGTTGCATTATTTCTGGTAAACTGCTCTTGTTGACAGGTCCGTTGCAGAGATTGTTTCCTCCTGTTATAATCCTGAAAGAAAAGTATTCTTACATTTCAGTTTATTTTAAAAGATTTGAAATTTACTCCAAACAGGAAAATAAACTGACTTTGCACCTCCGATTTCTACTAGAGTGACAATTTTAATTTCTCCAGGCTCAAATCGAACAGCATTACCTGCAGGAACGTCCTAAAATTAAAGATTAAATAAATTCGTGGAACAGCGGGAGTGTTCTTCCAATAACGTTCTCATGTACTAACAAAATTAATTATCTAACAGCAATAATAAAGGAAAAAAGGAAATTTACTATCTCAACTTTCAAGTCATCATATGAGGGCATTATTATTTTTAAGTCATTATTGTCTTAATTAAGTTAAGTCATTAACCAGTTTAAATAGGTTTGAAACAAATACGGGACTTTTCTATAGATCTTTATCATAGAGAGAGAGAGAGAGATAAAGAGAGAAGGATAAACTATTTACTAATATATTCTTAAACATATTAATTTATATAGAATTTCGATGAAAAGAATATTTTTGTAAACACAAACTGCTATTTTCTAATTTCTGATATCATGAAACAGTTTCATAATGGATTAATCCTTTAAACAGGAGACAGTAATCCTTTAATGTTTTAATGTTTCCTTTAATGTTTTCCACTAAAGAAAGAATGAAGTTGGGGAAACAGAAAATGCTTTTATCAAAATTGTTATTAAATGGCAGTGAAGATTTTTTGAACATATTATAAAAATTTATTTAGTTTCCTCCGAAAAAAATTTACATTCCATGAAAATAACAACTATGATGTCATAGCTCTATGTTAACCTTTTAAAAACGCATTTGCTGTCAAAAGAATATACATAACAACAAAATTATGAAAGAAGCTTACGTAATAATAGAGCAATACTGGTAAAAGCAGGTCAACCATTTAAAAACGTATTTGCTTTCAAAGAAGTATATATAATAATAATTCAGTATTGGTAAAAGCAGATAAAAAATATATGTAGTTAAAATGTGTTGATTAATATTGCCATTCATGCTCTATTCCTTGACTACGCGATTTCGAGTTTCAATCACTCAAACCCTCTTAATGAAAACAGAATATTGTTCTCACATGATAATTCCGTTTATAAACTTAAAAATAGATCAAACCATGCTTCATTATTATTTAAACCTTAAATTTTAATCATATTAATAAAATAAAAGTGTATATTTAAACATATCAATTTATTTTCCGCATATTCTAAACAAAAGAAAATCGTATATTCCTTCAACTTACAATACTTTTTTTCTAAATAAATTCATGAACTAGTTCCACTCATATTTTATATCTCACCCATCACATCACTCGAAAACACTTTGCAAAGAAGTAAATTGACAATTGTTTAAAATTTAAAGAGCATAAACTGTCTAATTGCAAGGGATAAAAAACAAATACGTGGTATTTTCCATTGCCAAAAGCAAGAGAATTAAACAGACAACAGAGTTTAGAATACACTTATAAAACTACAGTATAACTGCAAAAACGTTTTATGTATATCTCCAATTCTTGAATATTTGTCTAAATACTGTTCAATTACTTTTAAATTTTGGTATTAACTTTGGACATTTACAAAAGGTGTGAAAAAAATTTAAGTACTCTAATTTGAAATGATAGAACAAGTTAGGAATTATAATCCATTTCTTAAACAATTGATTTAATAGAATTTGAATAATGCATCTATAACTATCAAATTTTCAAAAAAAATTGATTATGATAAGCAAAATACTTCCCCACAACTTTCAAATTTATAAAAATGTGATATTTTGGATTTTATATCCATGAAATAATTTTTAATATTTTAATGAATTTATTATCTTCTTTCTTACCAATCTCATTCCATATGACTTCGCTCTATCAAAAACTAGATTCTTGTTGGCTTCTATGAAATGATAATGACTCCCAATCTACAATAAAAAAAACATCTATATTCAGGGATATCAAATCTGAGTTGATTAAATATTAAAATTCAACAAATCATTTATTTACGACTTTTAGGAGGAACGCAGATGAAAAATTTTAAAACTACAAGTAAGGCATTATAAAATACAAATCTATTTGCACAATTTTTTTTTCAAATTTTAATAAATTGAAGAATTTGTATCTGGGGACTCTTATACTGAAATAGTGTATCATTATAATTATTTTTTTCTTAAATAATATATCATCAAATTATTAAAACAGTTTTTGTCAACAGAACTGAAAGCGGATAGAATAATTGATTCAATCAATTACTACAGTGCTTTTATAGAAAAATGTCTATTAAAGAAAACTAAAATATGCAAGAAGTTTAAAATTAACCTTTTAAAAAACAGTACAAGTATTTTTTATTAAATATTTTACGATCGTGGCAAAAATAGTTTAACGTGGATTGCTAATATAAATATGCTAAGTTAATTGTAATATTAATCATATTCATTACATATTTTAATTTTAACTCCTTCTTTATTCATTTAAATATTTAATTCATTCCTTTATCCATTTAAATATTTAATTCATTCCTTTATGCATTTAAATATTTAATTCATTCCTTTATTCATTTAAATATTTAATTCATTCCTTTATTCATTTAAATATTTAATTCATTCCTTTATTCATTTAAATATTTAATTCGTTCCTTTATTCATTTAAATATTTAATTCGTTCCTTTATTCATTTAAATATTTAATTCGTTCCTTTATTCATTTAAATATTTAATTCATTCCTTTATGCATTTATTGAAAGTTCATTACATTTATTACATAACCAGGGGATTTTACGATTCTTTTACCTCTGTATTTTTCCTTTTAAAATTTTCAGACTTTGTAGTTTTAAATTTATTGTTTTTTCAGAAATTATTTTAGTTATTACGAAATCGTGTAATTAATTTATCTCTTCAACTTAGATAAGTGGTGTCTTCATATCAAATCAAATGTAAATTTATTTTTCACTATAAAAATAATCGTCATCAAGAATACCCAACGGCACAAAGTGTAAGAACTCTGGAATGTAAGATGCAAATGAAAAAGTGTTTGAATTATTTCATTTTTACAGAAAGGTTACTAATGGGCAGAATGTAAAACAAAAGTAATGTCCACAGTATTTTTTTTCGATTATAATAATGATGTGTAGGACAATAATTTTGAAAATACAAAGGTTTAAAAGAACAAAGGAGCTTTTTCCAACTTTACATTATATTTCTGTTCAGGAAATAAAATAAGAAATAAGATATTATATTCAGTTGTTTAGGAAAAAGCTAAAAAGTATAGCTATTATTTAAAAACATTTAAATGTTTTTATTTTTAAATTAGAATAATAATGTTTTTTTGTAAATATTTGAAAATAAAATAGGATTCATTAAGTACATGTTAATTACAATAAACGTTGAGAAAAATGCCCTCCGACAAGTGAAATTTAGCATCCGATTCTAATAATACAGAGGTCTACCCTGATAATCATGTGCAGTTTTCTCATTTTTAATGTTTAATGGCATCTGAATCCTGATAATTTGACGAACTTTTTACTAAACATTTATGTAAATCACTCATCAATTTATGGCTTCTTTAATTATCAAGATGCCAAATATATATATAATAAAGCATTTTTTTAAAAAAAATTACGCTTTGAATAATATTTTAAAGAACAGGTGACAAATTCTTTTTTTATCTGACGGTAGATACTAAACTTGTAAAGTGTCAGAACTAGAATTTTAATCGCATTCATAATATTTATTTTGACTCTAATCCCTCATCATATTGTTTCCTATCTCATAGGTTTTTAATGATTTCTGCACAGATCATTACATTTTATTTCATGATTTTTTTTCTCATTTTAGTTGGATATTTTTAAAATGCATAATAACGATAGGTACTTAACATGAAGCACAATAATTATCATTTTACCAAATGCCAGCTCTTAAATAATAATTAATAATACAACAATAACAATAATAACTCTGAAGTAAAGCAATTTTGATTCTAATTGATTAAAAATAATGTCAAAAATAACATCCAAATGCATTGGTATCAAGAATACAAAATAGAACAGAACTACAAAATATTCGAATATCAAGGAAAAAAGATTTAAAAAATCTTTGAATTAAAGATCTAAATTTAAAAAAAAAATTAGAACGGAATTTTAAAAGCATGAAAATGTATAAATGAAAGATTTTAAAGGTGCCTGGGCTTTTACCTGAATAGGTCGATCGCAAATACTGGCAACTTTGAGGGCAACTCTCTTTCTGCCCTCATTTATAGTAATCTTCTCTGCTCCTTTCTTTGGCATGGCACTTCCAGGAATAATTCTTTTCATTTTAGAATCTCTATCGTCGTCCTCTTCCTTCTATAAACAATATTTTTCTCTTAATGAAAATTAAAAATATTTTGACATGATTATATTATAAGTAGCACACCAATACCAACTGTGACTTGCATGATAATAAAAGTGTTAAAAAGCTAAACAAATAAGGCCTTTGTACTCAAAGTGCCCTATACTGCGTATGGCTGCTTTTGAGAATTTGTTTTTAATTTCAATGAGATTTTTAATGGAGAATGTATCAAAATATTAACATCCAAATTTTCTGACGTGTTACTAAACAAATTTGCTTTAGTATCATTCTAAATAAACTTTTCAATGGTACCAATTTTATTCCAGTAATTTTAACAAATTTTTAAAATTATTTTAAGCATATATTTCAAAAATTATTTCATTATTTTACTTCTTGAACTGATACTCAAGCGTGTTAAATGTTTTGCATTTGCAAATTATTGAAGTTGTATAATAAAAAGCTAATTTTAAAAATAAATTAAAGAAACATGCTTAAAACATTAACAAGATGCAATGCTTAAATCTCTTGAATATGCAATAATCCCTCAAATTATTCTTAATATTTCCTAATATCAATTTAAGATATTATCTCCTTTTCCCTCCTACAAGCTGAATACTATATTCCAAAAAATGTGTGCTTCAAACAAATATCGGTGAGCTTTCGTAGTAAAGAATTTTAAATATAACTGAGGTTTTGAATTCTACTGATGAACATTATAATGATGCTTTAAATGAACGCTTCATAACATGCCAAGAATGATAAATAATGACATGTAATTAATTATAATTTAAATCAGAATCTATAGCATGGAAATATTCTACATCTAATGTCACCAATATACCGGTCTATAAATCTCATGTAGTCAATTTATGGTCAAGTATTATACATTGAATGTGTTCATTTAAATTTTATTAGAATCATTGGAATTTTCATCAGTAGAATTCAAAACTTCAGTTATATTTAAATTTTTCTACTACGATGAATTTGAGTATATCATTTATTAATATTTCATTCTTCGTTAGAGTGTCACTCCCTTCCCATTTAGTCCAATTTTTATAAGGCCACAAGTATTTGTTATGGATTCATTCACCAGATGAAATAATGTAAGATATTTCTAAAAATATGAAGTCAATTTGAAGCAATTTAAATCAATTAGACTTGGAAATTAAATAGAAACCAAAGAATTTTTCAGAAACAAAAATTAAAATTTGACCATCGGTCTGCAAGTCTTTCCACAAATAATGCAAAGGCAAGTCAAAAATTATCTACATTTTTATGCACACTGACTTATATCTGCACTTATTTCATTGTTATACTGTTGTAGTAATGCTATGAAAGTTTGATCATAATTCCGCCATTTCCTTCCTTCCGTTGCAGATATATCATGGCTGCTCAGTTAAAAGTTTGCACCAAAGAATAACAACGAGCAGTGATGCGACTCCTCTGGTCGAAGGGTGTCAAAGGATCAGAAATTCATCGATCAACAGTGAGAATTATAGTGAGAAGTTGGAAAAGAAGGTAAAGCCAGCAATTCGCAACAATCGCCAAGGTTTGTTGTCGAAGAAAGTTTTATTGTTGCATGACAATGCACGGCCGCATACGACTCGTCACACTACTGAAACCATCAACAAGATGAAATCTGAGGTACTGCAACACAGTCCCTACAGCTCAGATTTAGATCCGACTTGCACTTGCTTGGGCCACTCATGGATGTTTTGAGCGGTCGTCTACTCACTTCAGGTTCAAACGTACGTGCAAAATGTGGTGCAAATATGGCTTCACGAACTACTGAAAACCTTTTATTTGGAAGGAATACGTTAGCTCATTGACCGTTGGGACTAGTGCATTGAAAAGGAAGGAGATTACATAGAAAAAGGATGTATATAACTTTAATAACTAACTTTTAACTAACCCAATATAACTTTAAGCTTCATGTTAATAAACAGTAGAACGAAAAGTGTAAATTTTTGATTTACCCTCGTTTAATAAATAGTTTTCCTTTTTATCTGCTGTTTAAAAAATAAATAAAAAACAAACAAAAAATAAATAAAAATAAAAATCATTTATTGGTAAAACAAAAATATTATTATTTATAACCAATAATGATAGTCCCTTCCTGCTACATGTATTCTAAAAAATGCAAGGAAAGATATATGATTTATCTAGAAGTATTATCCCAGTAACAGTGCTGGTTATTGCCATTATGCGTTGTTTAATTGTTTTAACAAGTGCGATTTTTTTAATGAAAATTTTTCAGAATTAAAAATCTACAACGATAATGAAATTAAAAAGACATTTACGTAATGATTATCCGTTGTTAAAATATACAACTAAAGTAAATAGTTATTGCACTTTGTACTAAGAGTAGAGATTGCATCCTCATTTGGTGATGGTATATGCTCAATTGAAAAAGCTTGGCTGTATTTCCTAAATATGTGAAATTTCACTGATCTGAAAGAATTTTAATATAAATATTTCTTATTAATTTCGATAAATTGATTTTGTTAAAGCTAATATACGAATAAAAGGTTTTGGAAAATTAATAAAAGTGCTTCCTTATTAGAGAATTTACATATTCATGTCATAGCTGCGCTTTACTTACATTTTGAAATATGGATATATCTGGAACAGGCAAGAAACTTCCATATAATGCAAGAGACAGGTCACCATTTTCTTTGCATATTGGATGAGATACTGTAACCTGCAGAATAGGAAATTTATCTCACTTATAATTTTATTCATAAATTGCGATAAGTACATTTCTAAATATAATTTTTCTTATAAATTCATGAAATTATTTTTCGATGTACCAAAGTTATGAATTCATGTGTTTGGTTCTAAATCTCTACTGACGAAAGAGGAAATTTATATACTTTTGTCTAAATAACTACTTTACTCTAAATACATATTATAGATATTATATATATTATATATGAAAGTGCAGAAATATATATGCATTATCGCCTGAATATCTTTAATTTTTGTGGGTTTCATTTACATATCTAAGTGCTCCATCAGTTGGTGTTTTAGAAAATTCAATTGCACTAACCCCTTACATAGATAAAATTCGCTTTTCTTCAAAATTCTCAAACTCATACAATAGTTTCTATCTATAAATATGCATCATTAACCATTTTAAAGGTAATTGTCAATGTGTATTATTTATCGGAACAAACAATGGGTTATACTAATTAGATTTGCCAAGTAAGATACGTAGACTTTAATTATCAAAATGCAGAACAATTTATTCAAAAGGTAACATAACACGCATATTAAGAGATTAAATTGGAAATCGTCATTTTCGAAAGCATGCAGCAATAAAAATAACATCAATAGCTCTTTGAACTCGGAAAATCCTCATGTTCTTGCTTTTGTGAACGACCTTTTGACGATTCCTTTGCTTTTATCTGTGCCTTTTTGCATAGAAAAATAATAATAAAAGAGGAAAACTGTACGGTAGTGGGAGATTTACATTCAAAAAATTATACCCACATAGAACATAATTTAAAGCGATTAAAATCCCGATGCTAGGTGAATAGGAAAGATAATTAAGCTTTACCATCTGGCCCATATTTAAGACACCAATGATACATAAAAAATAGTGAATGAAATCTTATTTATGATATTTAATTCTGAAGAATTGGAAACAATAAAATATTCTAAATGAATACCAGTTTTGTTCCATCCGGAAATGTGGCTTCAATCTGAACATCGTGAATCATGTCTCCTACGCCATACATTACTTGCTTTCTGCCTAGAATGCAAATTGAATTTAAAAATCGAACATCTTATTAAATTGCATGAAACAAACACTTCGAAATCTTTAAATGATCTACGAAATATCAAGAAGGGATTTAACCTTCTAAAAACGAAATGACGGTAAACAATAATTTTGAGAGGTCTTTAAGAAACATTTTCATATGTTTTCTTTTAAGGATGCCTTTATAACGTGAAGGTTAAGCTCATTGACTTGATATATTATGCAAACATCTCTCTTTCAATTGAAAATGTGATAATTATTCTTTAAATGCATCAATAAACATACTAATGTCTTTATTTAACAGAATTATATATTTTGGTTTAATGTATTTTTTAATGGTGAGACATTGTTTTTAATTATGTATTTTCTAGCAATAATTCTAGAAATTTTATTCTTAAAATTCTTTTAATATATATTCGAAGTTAAGTTCTCGCCACAATTTTATTTTTAAATTCAAATTATGTTTTTAAAAAATTTTCAAATCAAACACTGGTAACCTCTGTGCTTATAGTTGATTTAATCATTTCCTTGTGTACATCTACCGTGTTAACAGAGAAGACTTGGAAATAGTGATTTTTTAAATTATGCCATACTTTATGTAATGCATACAGAAAAATGTGAAAGAAACTAAAAATGCCTTGAAATTAACTATAACCTTAAGAAAATTTTCACAAATATAAAATAATTAAATCCAAATAGAAGAGATGTTTTTTAATTGTGGTTCGCAACAAGAATTTAATGCCTATTAATCTTTGAATAATTTAAGTTTTTGTGAGCTCAAAATATCCATCAAGTCTCAAAAAAATATTCTCAAAATTATTAAATATAATTTTTTTAAATGTTTATAAAGGGTTTTTTTATTAAAACAAAAATGCTTTGTTACTTTATAAGATATAATGAAATTATATGATACTTTGGCTCATATAACCGCTTTTAGAAAGAAATATTTTTTCTGCTATATCTGAGAAAATTCAATAAGTCAAGGATAAAATCGATTGCTAAAAATCCAATTCCTAAGCAGCAGAAATGGTCTTCCAGAAACTTTCGCGTATACTCTCCAATAAGAAACTCTTCCAACATTAAATTGTATGAATTGGGTAAGAATGCAAATGCCTCCGATTGAGTTGACGAGCAATAGTCAAATACAGATTGATAAAATATAAAACTTTGTCGTGAATCCAGAACAAGAATATATTTTTGGATAACTTTTCCCAAATCTATTAACCTTGAAAACCCTCTTTTTTGTTAGAAAGCTATTGGTATAAAAGAGTCCTTAGAAATTTATCTTTTAAAAAAAGTATCATAAATATGATAAGATTCCTAATTGAGCATGGAGAACTGCTGCAATTAGATTAACCTTATTAATTTGTTACGATATCATTTAATACACTCCACATTTTATTATATTCCATATATTCTGCATCCTAGATTATATCATTTCTGTTATGCTACATGTTTTCGTATTTTGTCATTTGTTTGTTTCTTCCAAATTAATTGCTATGTATTTTTTAATAAAGTTCACCTACATCTATGCCAAACCTGAAAGAGGCCATACGAGCCTTGGAAACGGAGGTGTAGTATGGTGTTAAATGTTAAAAATGTTAAACTTCTATTAACCCCAGAGACACCTCGTAATTGAAGATGAGGTGTAGTATGGTGTTAAATGTTAAAAATGTTAAACTTCTATTAACCCCAGAGACACCTCGTAATTGAGGATGAGGTGTAGTATGGTGTTAAATGTTAAAAATGTTAAACTTCTATTAACTCCAGAGACACCTTGTAATTGAGGATGAGGTGCTTCCGACACGGTGTTTGGATCTCGTCAACTCGGTAGGTAAATTAAAGATGGGAGGTCTGATTCCTTCCATCGATGACAGGATGTATTTCCTTCGGGGAGGGTTATACCATGGCCGGTGAGGGCCCTTGGGACTCAACCACTGTTCCCTTCTGTGCTGTTGTATTCATTTCAGTCAATCAGTATTTATATCCGAATTCCTTCGGACGGGATGGGGAGTCAGTTATATGGCTTTCCCACATCTATTGAAAGTAAAATCTGAGACGAAACAATAGTTGCAGTAGTACTATCACACATAGAATTTCACTGATTTAAGCTACTACATTTATAGTTTTTCACGCATGTGAAAATACAGATCAACGGATGATCATTCCGTGATCAAATAAGTTTCAAAATTTGGTCAGAATCGATATTTTGAATATGAAATCTATGCACCAATTTTATCTACCAAGATCTTTAGGTTTTGTAGTTATCGAGTTATTTTCTATTTTAATAACAAATTACTTCCAGTTTTTTTTTCTATCATGGAAACGAGGTGATCTGTCAAAAACTCGGGCTAAGCGTTTTTGAGGATTGATATACTTTATCTCTATGCTTTACACACAAGAAAGTAAATAGTTGATCACAATATTCAAGACGCAACTTGAGACATGAATTTCCTCACACGGTCAGAGACATGGACTCAAAGTGACTACATTGTTATTGTTGTTTGTCTTTATAAGTATTATTTTGGAAACAATTAGTAATGGAAATCATGTAGTTGCCAAACATAATAAAATGCCTAAATGTTACAATATTAAATGTTTTGAAAGATGTTATAAGAATAAATCTAAAAAAAGTTTGAATGAGTATTTACTTCGTTTAGATATTAGAGAGCTACACCAATATTAGTAACTGTTAGAATTTAAGAACAAAAATGAGGAATAACGTATTTTAAAATATTATTTTAAGAATGTTTTTATCCATTTTGCATTATTCAAGTTAAAAGCAGTTTCAGAGACATGAATGACTTTATAAATAACAAAAAAACGTTGAAAAAGAAAATCTTAGTTACACGCACGTGTTCATGCTTAGACTTTAGTCAACATATACTTAAAGGAACAATTTAAATGTTCTGAGGAGATAACTCTATTCAATGAAAGAAAATCACATAGTAATCAGTTCTAATAAAAACCGCGATGTCATTTGACTCCAATCTCCAGATATAGGATAAAAGCGTAGGGAGACTCTTGGGTAAGGGTAAGGAATCCCTGTCAAGGGTAAATAATGCCTATGGGGAATAAATATTGTCTACTAAAACCTCAATGTTCCTTGGATAAAAACTTTATTACAAATATCCCCAAGATAAACTTATGAATGTTTGCAAATAAAGATTGATTATTATTTTAAGCTAAAAAGGATTATCATATAGTGTATCCCAAAAACAATCATATCAAATACCTTTCCAAGGAAATCATCATCAAATCACAAGGCTACCATAGTTAATTGTGGTGACTGATTTAGACAAGGCAAGACATGATATAATCAGTGGGTGAGATGAACAATCAATGTGTTATCGTTCAAATCTATTAATCAAGATCTTTTATATAATTCAAGCATGAGTTCAGGCAGGTTTCCAAAATATTTATTTGATTGATAGAAATCCTCGGAGAATCGAGATGAATGACTCTTTATATTACCTAGATATTACTTAATTTTATTGACCTTGAAATTATCTGGAAACTGGAACCAACCGGTTTTCAGATTCAGGATTTGGTATATTATTTTGAAGACTTCTGTGGGATTTACTGATTAAAATGTGTATAGTATATAATCAAATCTCAAATTAAAATCCCAGACTTTTTAAAAAATAAAACCATTTAATCAGCAATGTTTGTATTGGAAGGCTGATTCAAATTTTGCGCACATATTTTGAAAACAGAATGGCATTTTTTATTGTAGAAATTAATATCATTTACATAGAATTTTAATAATCATTTTACAAATTAATAAATAAACGAGTATCAAAAAAATATTGAACTTCATGTCACCATTTTTCTGAATTTGCTTCATACAAAAATAACTTCATGGCATTTGGAAATTAATATCTTCCCAAGTTTTATTGGTATGCATTTTATTTAGCTGAGGGAAACTAAAGAGAACTCCCTGTGGATAATTTATCAAATTGTTGAACAGTAAGTTCAAACTTCATTTCGGAGTGACGCGGAGTTCTGATTCTCCTACGCTTCTCAGATTATAATTTCTGTGATTTTAATTTTCCAGAGTGAAGAAAATTATATCACTTGAAATCACGCTTCTTAAATAAATGCTAGCTCTGCCGAATTTCTGTAAAATCTCCTTTTGAAGGGCTTTACTCATAGTGAACATCTCCATGTTCTTTATACCATCCTGACATTGCTATATTCAGGATACTTTTCAGGTTCTGATCATGGTTTAAATGAAGAATTTTTTAAAGCTGTTGAAAATGAACTTTTTAATTAGTCATAAAAATTAAACCCGTGATTTATTTTTTTATTCAAACTTTATATTACAAGTATACACAAGGAATTGGGAATAAAAAATGAATTAATATTTTAAACCATTTTATTAACTAATAACAATAAATGGTACTTAAAACTTTTTAATGGGTCATAGAGTTAAAATGATTTAATATGGAACACAAATGCATTCTTACCTAAAAGATGTTGTCCTTTACTCATTAGTTGAACCACTGTATCCCCATTTCTCGCAAACTCTTGTATCTGTTAAGAAATATATTTAACAAATACTTCTTCAAATATAAAACCAGCAAAATGAAGAACAAAGCTCATTTTTATATTTATGAAAATATTGGATTTAAAATTAAATTACTGTTGATTGTATCTTTCAATTTTATAGAAACTTTTATCTCTTTTAAAGAAATGTTGCATCTGAAGAACAAACAAAAACTCGTAAAACTCTTAAAATAAAGTTTTAATAGAATACATTTCTTTAGTAAATTTTTTTTCTCGATTGTTTCATGTCTGGATACAAAGCCAATAAAAATTAATTTGCCGAATAGCAATTTTTGGCTGGACTTATATAAAATTTATTTTCCTCCATCAAGTATTTTATAGTCTACACATTAAAGGCGGGGGATCTTGACCAAAGTATTCTAGGTAACGCGGATCAAATCGTCCCGCCTATTAATGTGTTAATTTTCCAGGTAAAAGTACTTGATTAAACTTTTGAAAAGAAAAGCAGGGTTACAAAAACTATTTGCCCAAACAGAGCTAGCAGGAAGAAAATTTTCAGACTCTGAAATTACCGGAGAGATTAATTACTCTCGAATCACAAAGTTTCTCCGTGATTTTTACAGTTTCAAAATGGATTTTTCTGAATGAATATGAGTTATAGAAATCTTCAGTCTTTCGGAAGAAATCTTGAAGAGAATAGTTTCAGAAAAAAATAGGCTACTTTAATTCTAAAACACATAATGTGATTATTTGGCTATAAACATGTTCATTCTTCTACAGCAACTCATTAAATATTTCCAAACGTCATCATTACGTAACAAATATGGGAAAAAGCTGAATTCATGTCATTAGTTCTTAAATTCTCCAATTGCTGACAATAACAATTCAATTTTCAGTAATGTGTAGATGCAAAAATGCAAGTAATCTTCTATTGCGCGCAGTATTTGGCCTTATTTAAATGCTTTTTGACAATATTTATACGAGTTTCAGTTGTGTTTGATACATTCAGAAGTGCCTTCTAATAAGACTGAAATTGATTCATTCAGGAAAAAAAAATTACCTGGCATGCGATGAGTGCAACTGCTTCAGGATGATTGAGTCTACATCCTCTTGCTAATCTCTTTTGAGCTAAATACCCAGCCTGATGTATGAGCAAAGATTCCTGTTCTCTTGGAGTTAGCTTCATTGTCTAAGACAAAAAATAAAAATCATTAGAATTGCTAACGCTTTTAAAAAGTCGGGTTTTTTCTCCCTCAAAATCCCATAAACCTTAAAAAATTTGAACTTTTGCCCTTTACCCTAAGCATGCCCCCCACTGGGGTGGGGTGGGGCGGGACCTGAAAAATAAGGATTACAAGCTTCCGGTACGATGGGTATTCTCGCCAACCTGGTGGGGGCATAATGAGGTGGGGAATGGGTATTACCTCCTATCGATGACAGGACGTACTTCCCATGTGGAGGGTGGTACAGTGGTCCTTAGGACTCAAACAAAGATCCCTCCAGTGTTACTGTCGCGATGATCCTGTCATTCAATGTTATCCATGGGCCTACGTGAATGCCGGAACAGTCAGTTAAGGGTTACCCAAAACTTGTAAATGACCAAAATAATTTATTACCAAAAGTTATGGAAAATCGCGATTGTTTTTCTGTATAATTGTCAAGAAGATTCAAAATATTCACCATATCAATGAAATAAGTTAGCTATACCGTCTTCAAAATAGTAGGGAAGATCTCCCTAAAATTTTCTCATATATATTCTAATAAAATTGTCATCCTTATACTTCCTCTACTACCGAAAATATAGGCCTTGGTTAAGACGGCGAATGATTTGCATAGTATTGGTGAATAATAATCACGGAATATAGACGTTTGGCATATAATTAGCATTTTTATAGAATTTATTATATTCGTAAATCCTCCAATCCCTAAACCTTTTGACATACGAAGTTATTTAACTTCCCAATTAGATGACATGTTCTTTTTTGGGCATTTATTGATATCTTGATTATTGTAATAATAAAAGAAGCATCTTTCTAAGTGGTTTTTTGATTCTTTAAATAATTTTGTTAACTTATTACAGATTTGACAATTCAATAATTCTATGCTTGTGCCAGATACGTTATTGCATGAGAATATATCAAATTTAACATGGAACAACGATTTTAGATACAAATCAAATACCAAATTTCACTAAGTAATTACGTTTATAAGTTTTTGAGTTTATATGCATTCCGAAGTTGAGATCCAGGTACAATCAAACCTTTGACAGATCTGCGTCAAAACTGGATTAAAATTTATGTTTTAAAAATGTTAAAGTTTATAGAACTTTTTAAATCGTCTTCGACTTATACTTGAACAGCCACATACGAAGAGATTTCTTTTTAAAGAGAAGAAGAGATCTAAAAAGATTTCTTTTTAAAAAAATTCTAAAAAATCAATAAATTTTGTCTGAAGTCAATGAAATTTATTGCTTCCATCAATCTCAATCATTTCTGAGTCTTCTTGCTCCCAAACAAAAAATTTTACCAAGGAAGTATTTTTCAGGCTAAAGGAGTTCTTAAAGATAAAAGATAAAATCTCAATTTCGAATTTTTTTAAATGATTAAAATATTTTCTCTATTTTCGCTTTTATGAGGAAAAAAATATGCTAACAACGAAAAGAGTTTTGTCTTAATATTATTTCCTTGGATCAAAACACAAATATAGAACAAAGTCCCCATAAAAGGCCTACAGGCAAGAAACCCACTACTATATTTTAAACCTAAATTTCATTTCTACCTTAGGTGCTCAAAGATACATTAGATCAGGGGTCTCCAAACTTTGATGCCTTCGGGCCATAATGATTTTTTCAGTATGTTCCAAGGGCCATGTTCCAAATCCTTTTGATTCTGACATTGAAACCCTGGCTCCGGAAGTCCAAATGGAAATTATTGATTTACAGTGCAGTGATATGATTAAGAACAAATATCAAAATTCATCTTTGTTGGAATTTTATAAGAGTCTTCCACTGGTACAATTTGATAATTTGCATAAACTTGCTCGTGGGTTTTTTTCTGTTTTTGGTACTACTTACTTGTGTGAGAAAACGTTTTCCAAGATGAAGTACACAAAGAATGTTTACAGATCTCAATTAACCGATGAGCAACTTAAATCTCTTATAATAATTGATACAAGTAAAATTGATTCACAGCTACAAGCTATTGTCAGTGGAAAATCACAATTACATAAATCTCATTAGTGTTTTTGTTTTACTGTGATTAGTGGGATTCATTTCAATTATTTGTTAGTTATTAATATGCTTGATCTTAGATACTTAAGTTTTCTACGTCATCATTTCTGTCGTTTTACCTTGCTGGTAAATAAAACCGAGTAATTATCATTCTGTGTTTTCTTCTTCAACTTATCACAGCAATAGTATCAGCAATAAATCATTGGATGTCGCGGGTCGGATTGATGGCACTGGCGGGCCGGATTTGGCCCGCGGGCTGTAGTTTGGAGACCCCTGCATTAGATTAAGAGAAACTTCAAACACGTCTTCACCTGCATTAACATCTTAAGATTATATCATAACAAATCCACTTGCAGTTTTTCTGAGAAAGAGTTTTAGGTTTCGATTATATATTAATCGAAGTTGTTGATTTATATATTTTGTATATTTTCGATGTATATATATTTCCTGAATTAGACATCATGGAAATATTTATAGTTTCGAAGATGAGAATTGTAAAGCAAATAAAAAAAATATCAATAAATAAAAGCTTTGTAGAAAAATAGATATATCTTCAATATATACGTTGGTGTTTTATGCGATTTTCAGCAATATTTTATATTATATATATATATTGTGAAAGTAAACAATTGAAAAAAATGTCATCCAAGAATCCTTTAAGACATCCGTTAAGGTTCGGATATTTTCTTTAAAAAGAACAAATGTTCCAATGTTTATAATATTTTGTATTAATATAGGGATAAAATGATATATAAAAAGGAATATTAAACCTTACAACTAGAGTTTCCTGTTGCTTTTAAAAAAAGAATATTTTGATGTGGATTTTTGCATTTATTTACAAAAACTATGATTGTTCTAAAGAGAAAAAAATTGAAACAGTTCGTTTTTTTTGTAATATTACAAGTGAAATATATCTTAATTTGTAACTATTATCTTAGAGTTATATGCAAAAATAAAATGTTTGTATAACGTATGAAAGTATCTAGGAAATTTTGGAATTTTTTTCAACAATATTTATATTGAACTATCATAAATCCGCTTTTGGAGAATTCGACAGGAAATTCTAGTTTATTTCATTTTGCATTACTAATACAAAATTCTGCTACTGATAGTATATTACTGTAATATATCTTATTAACAAAATGACTGCTAATTATAAATTTCATTACTTTGATTTATTTTTTAAGATACAGCTATACTCGCATAGTAGAATTATGAAAAAACTCACTTTTCAGGAAATACATTTAAAATTTTTAAATGCTTACATATAAGCCTCATTTTTATATTAATAGTTTGCTATAACTTGAATTCTAATTGACATACATATAAAATACAAACACTGGAAACAGAAACTACTCCATTTTTTGAACCTGTAAAAAATAAAATAACAATGCGAATTTTCATCCAAATTTATAACCTAGATAGATGCTTTTAGTTTGATTCATAGTTAAAGGTGGTGAATTTCTCCTTTAACACTTTAGTTTTCTGCTGAAGAATTTTAAGATTAAAATTATAATTTTTGCATCATTAAAAATCTTTTATTGTGACATCGAATCAAGGTCCACAAAATTCACTTGTTAAAAATAAGCAAGAACAATGTTCTAGAAATTTAAAAAATATTTTGAATAGTATTACTTAAAATTAAAAAATATAACTTTAAAGGGAGAGGAACGCAGCAAATATCGCTGGATATGAAATCTGGTAGTGGAAATTAAATCCTAAATAATATATAAGAATATATATAACAGTTATCGAATGGTTGAGAAAAAAGTAGCCTTTTTCACATTTTTTAATACATATAAATTTAATGCATATAATTTTAATAATATACATATATTATTAAATTACAACTTACCTTTTAATGTTAAAATCCAAATAATATATATACATTTAAGGATGTCTAAAATTGTCCAGCTAAATATAATGCAGTTCACCTCTAACTACGATTTGAGTATGGCTTTCTTATCATTTTCTGACCATGCTCCGCGATCTTTGATCGAAGACGGATTACAAAACCAAGGTTGCAAAAAAATCGTTTTCATCTTATCAACATTGATCAAAACATTATTTGTACATCTCAAAGTAGCTCTCAATATTTATCATCGATATGTTTAATAAAATGCAAAATTGTGATGTCAGCTATTGATAGTATATCTTTCTTGAATTAGTTTGATTAAAATAACTTTTCCTTTCTTTAGTTTGAAATTTCGTCGACGCTTGTTTATTTTTAAAAGAGAATAATTATTTATTTCATAATTGTTTGAAATAACTCTGTTTCGCTATATTCTATTTTTGATTTTAATTTGAATGAAATAATGTGGAGTTGTTATTTTTTTAATCAGCTGAAGTATTCTTTTTTTTGTTTGTTTGTTTTTTTAAGTACATTATGAATCATGTTTAACGACGATTCAAATCTCTTTATCGGAAAATGATTATGTTTAAGTTTTATTTGCCTGTCTCCATTTTATTTTTAAATTTTAAGTTTTCATTATATATAAACCAAGAGATAGTGTGCGCACAAAAAAAGGGCATCTTATTTCTTTGCAATCTCACGCATGTGTATAAAATCAATAAATAAATCTTTAATAAAAATCTTAAAATATATAAAATACTTTTAAAAAATTTATTAAAATTAGAATTTAGTTTAGTTATATTAACGTCTCGTTTTAAAGCAACAAGAGGGCTATTTTGGGACGGACCTCGTCATTTTGAACCACGGTCAGATGACGAGGACGACATCTGAAGTGGCACCCCCTCTACACACCACGCCACACCAGCGGGAGGACGTTTGGCCTGACAGATTTAACGTGCAAGAGACCCCCTCCCACTACGGTTCTTCGGTGGAATCGAGTCTCGAACCTGAAACCCTCCGATTCCGAAGTCAAGACCTTAGCACCGGGCCACTGCGGCCCATTAAAATTAGAGAAATGTTCTTCAACAGAAATAAAACTATTGTAATCTAAAAACACGTTTATTTTTATTTTGAAGTTGTATGTAGCTAAAAATGTTTCTGAATTTTTCCGGACATGGGTAACGTCGCTAACCGGTCATTTGGGTGTCCCGTGTTCGAGTTCCGATTCGGGCATGGTTGTTATTCTGTGTTCGATCTGCGAATACGTCCCCCTGTAAAAAGAGGCTGTGCAAGGGAATGTGGAGCATGAAGTAGATAAGTCGTATCCTTTGCCCTAATTGACCTAATAGAAAAAAAAGATACGCTCATTTCGGCTTAAATTGTCAGATAATTGTCAGTTGCCTTATAAAGTGCCATAAGTAGCAACAACAACATACTACTAAAGAAGTAACTACGCGACGAATTCAGGATGTACTCAAGCTCTGGGAATAAGGGAACCCTAAAAAAGCTTTTTAAAGGGATTTTCCTTCCTTTATTTTGGATCACGAGTCTCAATTTATATATATTATCCCAACCTATAAAGTCAACTATTTTCTAAGTTGGAAATGTGTTGCATTTAGTTATTTTAACATTCGGATCACCGTATTTCCTTTTTTTTAAAAAAGGCATTAATACACTTTTGGGTTTAGCTTCTTACATTAAAAAATAAATAAAATATAAGATAGTGGTGTCAGTACCAAAATAGCCTTAGCGTTTTAAAGCCACACAAGGACTATTTGAGGATGAGTTTTATAATTTTTAGCATTTATCAAATGACGAAGTTGGCACGAGAGCTGGTTTAGTTTAGTTCAGTTTAGTTACATTAACGCCCCGTTTAAAGCAACATGAGGGCTATTTTGGGACGGACCTCGTCATTTTGAACCATGGTCAGATGACGAGGACAACATCTGAACTGGCATCACCCTCTCCAGACTACAACAGCGGGAGGATGTTTGGCCTGACAGATTTAACGTGCATGTGACCCCCCTCGTACGACGGTTCTTCGGTAGAATCAAGTCTAGAGCCTGAAACCCTCCGAATCCAAAGCCGAGACCTTACCACCAGGCCACCGCGGCCCCACGAGAGCTGGTACCTCTTCGTCAAACTTTTGCATCATATCAGCCGGAAGTAATTTGGCCCCGATGTATTTAACATACACCAAGGTCGTTTACACGGTGGTTTTTCGTTGGAATCGGGTCTTGAACCCTCTAATTCTGCAGCTGGTACTAAAAAAATTTTAAATTTGACACAAAATCTCTCGGCTGTGAGAGTCAACATCACACTCCCCCTTGTACGAGGGTCAAGTTCGCTTCTCATTGGAAAACAAATGCAAACATCAACAGTAAGACCACGTGATATTTGCATGATTGGAGGCTAGCTTCGCTCAGGAATATCACGTGGTTCACTAAATTCTTAACAGGGACTTTACCAGAGGTCAGCGCAGACTTCTTTTACTTTTGAACTATATTGCTCAGAAAGGCGATATGAATTGAATAAGGAACGTTTAGATTAATAATTTGTTAAACAGGTACATTTTTTTCTATTTTCCCTGTAATTTTAAAATGAAAGCCTATTGGCACATATACCATATCACTGAATGTTTCTGGGTCTGAGAAGGAATAAAAATAAACTGTAAGCTGATTTGGAATGAATTCCATAATTTTTGTAGAGTGTTTAGACGACAAAAATGGCTTCCTTGAAAATAACCAACTTCTTTTCCCTCTTCACAGTGCAAAAATAGACATATGAACATGAGTAATTTTTGATATATATATAATATATAAGAAACAAAATAGTCCTTTGATGAAAATAATTGTAATTTAATTGAATTTCAGCTTTCAACATTTACAAATTATTTGGTATATGGCATTTTTAATACGACAAAGTAATATGACATTATTAACATGACAGAAATAGAAAAAAAATTTAATTATTTAATTCTGGAATTATGGAAGAATGCAAATATGATGTGACTTCTAGAATTTGCCTTTCATTTTAAATTCTTAAAAATCGATCAAATCTAGCATAATTTTCTGAAATGTTACAAACTGTGCATAAACACTCTGCAACCAAGTAATAATAGCGATTGAGGATTATTATTGATTCTGTCCTTCTGAAGAATATTGAGGATTTAATTATATCCTTAATAAACTAATTCTCGAATTCTAAAAATATCTTAAGATTATATTCTATATATCTTGATTAAGTGTAGAACAATAATGTTCGTATGCAATTTAAATTGTATATTTTTGCTTGAAAATAGTGTCCATAACATCACTTGTTTGAAAGCATCTGCATCAAAACTGAAGTTAGGAGTTACACTAAATTCTAACTGTAAATTACCGAAAACATGAAAATGAATTTCTATTCAAGAAACAGCCCTGTGAATAGTTTCCCCATAAACTTTCACGCATATACTATAAAAGATGTTATCCCCCTCTCCCATAAAATTGTATCAAGCTCCAATCAATTTTAGTGGGTGAGAACCAATTTGACTAAACTCTTCTCGACATATGGTTGAATGAAATCCAGTCAGATGCCAAGAACAGCATCTGATCTGGCATTGTCTTCTTGTAACTTCCTCACCATACACATATGGGATGACGTTTTGTCCATGATATCATATAGAAAGTGCACCAGGTTCGCATGCATAACAGATTTTCAGTCGATTCTGGTAGCAAATCCGGAACCCTCCGGCAATAAGACTGAGCACTAGGCCACTGATGCCTAATATAATGTAAAAAAGTGTATTGTGCAGAAATTCCTCATTCCTTTGAATGAAAAAAAATGAGTCAAAGAAAAATCTTATTTGATAATTTTTTTAAAAAAATCAATTTTGAATTGATTGTTTGAATTCCTAAAATTAATTGGATGATTAATCTTATGAGGATAAAATGCCACCGCATTGCCGTGGAGTAAAAATTTAGAAAGAAATGAATTTTAAAAAATGAAAATTATGGAAAAAAAAAGGTTTTCACATACAATACTTTTAAGAGGTTAATACACAATAAAACATGTTTTTACTTTCTTGTAAATGTTGTATAGAGAAAGTCTAATAATCGTCAAAAAATTTGGATTCGAGATTTTGACAATTCTCTTCAAATTAACTGTTCGGATATAAGTTAACATAATAATTACACAACGAAAATAGCAAGATGGATAAAATTCTATACGTAGATTTATGATCTATAGTGTAGTTATCAAAATCTGGAAGTAAAGCAACAAAAGATTGATAGTCAGTCATTCAGTAATTTCAAAATCCGCAATATTTTAAAAACGCATTAACTTATCAAATCAGAAATAGAATTTTGTGTCTAAAAATTGATTTTTTAAATCAATTTTTCGTTTCAATTGATAATATTGAGAAAAAAAGTATCTACAGCATAAATTTATTTTTGGAATACTATTAACCCCCAAACCAGAGATTAAACTCAAAATAACTCGCTAAAGATGATACGATGGATTCAGTAAAAATTCTAAATTCACGCCAAAAGTTAATATTTAGTAATTGCTGTAACCTTGTATTTCCAGCACGACAAATTTATTATAGAGTAAGCTGGAAAGTTTTGTAAAGACCACTCTTGTTGGTTATATCCTCCGTTTGCTTCTCGGTGCGTTTGCTCACATATTGTAAGATATCTAATTTCGGAGATGTTTTTCGATATATAATATTCAATGATATTTATCGATATTCCCGCATATCTTTATTCTGAGAACTTTATACTTTTACCCTGTTGGACATCGTTAGCATTCCCAGACAATTTCGTATTCCGAAACATGTCGCCAGCAGAATCGGAAGCTTTCAGCGAGAGAATGTAACCTAACATTAGCTGGGGGCTGTCTAAAATGTTCCTCCCATGCATTCTACGAATATTTTTAACAGAGGGGCGGTAGTAACAACGTCACTTCTGGATTGCGGTCATGTCATCTTGCTTGGTAATGTCAACATAATTGGATAATGAATGGGAAAGTCACTATTGCTATCGATCGAAAATTGTAACGATTGCTCGCCTTCACACTTGATAAGAATTTATCGATGGATTATCGGCAAAACCAAATCTAGAAGTCATTCCTCATAATATTCTGTTGTGCCCTCTATTGGGGAGGTGGGTATAATAAGAGGAAAAGAAGTGAAAAAAATCCTCCCAGTACACTGGAAGGCAAAAGTACATTTCTTTATAACTGAGTTACTATGTTAGAAACAATCAAAATTAAGACTTGAAATTAATTTTTCAACCCCTTAATTTTTGAGTTATTTCAGCTACCAAAACACTTTAAATATACCTTGGTTGTCCGTTTTTATGAGACTCTAATTAGGTTAATTGGATTTATTTTCCTCTCTGCAATATTTTTGAAATAATAGCGAGATAAAAATTCCAACCTCTTACCATTCCACCCTCTCCTGAGCTAGATGGGTCATTTAGGACCTTCTCATCAAAATTTTAAAATTTCTAACAGCATATTTCAAGTAAGTTAAAATCAGTACAAAATTACTCAAGTTCTCAAGATTACTTGGGCAAAACATTACACGCGTATTATATATATACTTTTGAACGAAAAGTGATTTTATGCTCCAGACACCATGATCGGGGAAAATCTACAGAAATTTTCAGAAAGTCTTGTCATGAGAACCATTGCCGGCATCCTTGCTTAGGGGTAACCAGTCTTCCTCCTGATCTGGGCATCCGGGGCTCGAGTCTGGTTCGGGTATGGTTGTTCTTCCCTTGTGTTTTATCTGTGAAGGGGTTGTGCAAACGAATGTGTGTGTGTGTGTCATTTTCATTTAAGCTAGAAGTCAGACTTCTAACTTCAGTTGCTCAGCGGTCTTTACCCTCAAAAGCCACTACATCACCTTTCCGCTTTAACACGGACACGACATCATTATGAAAACCATTGCAATAGGTAGTCATAGAAATCTACTTAAAACAATAAAGCTAATTGTTGTAATAACCATGATGAATTACTGTGATGCAAAATGAATCTTGAATTATCAGTGAAAGAGTTCTATAATCAAGTTTTTGCGGTACTTTTAAAAAATGGCAAATTTTGTATTTAGTTTTGCCATAAGAGAAGTAAGCATTGTTCTGAGACAATATAGTTGATAGTTTTGCTATAGATATCCAAAACTTTGCACAAATATATAGTTTTAGTATAAATACGTTTTTACATTTAATTTTTTTTCACCACAGCGAAACATACAAAACTTTTTATTGTATTCATCGCATCTTAATCTCCATTTAGAATATATCAGTTTACACTTCCTGTGAAAGAACAGAATGGGCTAAGAAAACTATTCAAGAACCAATACAATGCTTCTACTTCTTCGTGATAATGAAACCTAGTATTAATTGAGCCGCCTCCTACACGCCATGAAATTCAAGTCAGCAATTATTAAAGCCAAACGAATAATTTTGGCGATACTTGTCATCGAAAACCAGGACTTCGCAATGGCTATTGTTTTGAAACGTACCAAACGATGGCGAATTATAAACTATAATTTTTGCAATAAAACATTGCATTAAAACATTGTGTTTACAATATCAAAGTTTACAAAAGAATGAGAATTAGTAAATTGATTTTATCCTTCATGATCTTGCATATTATGTATTACTGTTCTCTCAAAGGAAATTAATTCCGACCAGCACGGCCCCTATGTTCAAATTTAATATAACCACAAAGGATTAAATATGTTGTTAAAATAAAGTGACATAAAATTTTAAAATAAAAAAAAATCATTGAACCATTTGAATAACAAATATATCATGTGTACGGATATAAATGGCAAAAAATATCCAATATAAAATGAGGCATCTTATTAAAAATTTAAATCGATTTTGAATTGAATATCGTAAATAAAATATTGCAGAAGTTGCAATTAGGAATAATAAATTTTAATACTGATTTGTTTCAGAAAAATTATATAGATAATAATTTTTCTGCTGTAAATAGCCACGGTGACCTGGCAACAACTCTTGTCTATATCAATGGAAGGTTCAAAGTTTGCAACCAGATTCTATCGAAGGTCTGGTTTCGTTAAATGAATCGAATTAAATGTTTTCCCATTCATACAGCAGGGAAGTTTGGAGAGGAAAGTATCATCTTCATCCCTTGATAAAAATTAAATATGCAGAGGACCAAGTAAAATATATTCAAAGTTACATCAAAGTGAACATAAATATAACTTAAATATATAAACTATCTGGAAGCTAGTCAAAGCTATTTCAATGACAGAAGTCTTAATTTTAAATCCTGATCGGATGATGAGAATGATACATGGGAACTCTTCTTTCTAAACTTTCACACCACGCTGACAAGAGGAGATATGGTAGATTTGGAATAAATTTGGTCCATATATAAAAAAGATATTTACTGATAACAGATTTGGGGGCGACTATTGCTGCTTATGTTTTGTTTTTTTGTTATTGTTATGATCAAAACTAATTTTCCTAATTGTTTAATGTTATTCCTTTAGAAAAAACTGTAATTGTAATGTTATGCCAATGGCATAGCATCCAATAAGAAAAATTAGATTTAAACTTACATTTAGCCTCTAGCCGATATGAAATGGGCATGTTACGCAACACCAAACAAACATTAAAAATATTTAGAAATTACCAAAAATATCTACAAAACAATTTTTTTTAAAGCACACATGAATATTTAGCCTGTTAAAAAGGTAAAAATATGTAAAAGGGTAAAAATGTCCCTTAACAAAAATAAAAAATTAATTGTTTTAAATGTTTGTTTCTTCGTTTCTTCTCCTCTGTCTTAAATTTAATTGTCTTTCTCTGTCAGCAGACAGACGATCATTTCGCTCCTCAGGAGATTCATTCTGTCTATACAATTGAATTTTTTTGTCGTATCCGTGTTTCCACGGAAAGGGGGTGCAGTAGCTTCTGAGGGTAAAGAACCCTGAGCACCCAGGGGGCAGAAGTCTGACTTGTATCTCAAATGAAAGATGATACACACACACATTTTCTTGCACAACCCCTTTTTACAGGGTGGCACATTCACACTTCTCACAGACAGAACACAGAGTAACAACCATGCCCAAACCGGGATTCGAACCCGGGACGCCCAGATCACGGGAAAGACACGCTACCCCTGTGCCAGTATGCCGGCTCCACAATTCATTTGCTGTGGTATTTAAAGAAAGACGATTATTTCACTCGCCTCATGACTTTTTCTCTAAGTGTGGACATTCTTTCTCTGATATTCGCTAACCGAACCTTTCTTTCTTCTTCATTTTTATTATCACACAACAAAAGAAGCTTTTTGACATTTAATGGGTTCCGGCCAAGTTTGGGTTTCCTTTCTTTGGACATAATGAGATTTGAATCGATTTTAAAATCATGCGAAAATTAAAGAAATGTATCTCATATGCATACCACAGCTCTTTCTATTTGCGCATTCACAGTTTGAGTTTTTCACGCATGTGCAGAATAATTAAAAACTCCTTTAATTTTGATATGATTTTAATGTACTAAAACTTTCCTCAGAAAATGCCCTACAAAATGGCATAAATTAGTATCCGTTAATTATTTCTCGAGTTTTTGTCGTTCTTACAAACAAACGTTTTCAGTGGATTTCTTTTTATGCTATGTATAGATGAAGAATTCAATCAGGAATTCAGTCCCATTACATTAGCTTCCCGTTTTAAAGCAATTCTAGGATTATTTTGGGATGGGTTTGAACCCCGATCAGATGATAAGGATGACACTTAAGTTTGTATCACTTCTCCCAACTTCCACACCACAACAATGGGGGTACGTACATCCCGACGGATTTAATGTACAATATACACACTTGTAAGACTATTTTCCAGTGGCATCGGGCCTCTGAAATCATCCGGCTCCAATGCCGAGACTTTACCACCAGACCATGAGGACCTGTTTCAAAGAGGAGGTATTAAAATCATCACAAAATTCTAACTCGGAATTATATTAAATATTTATCTATCCGAATCCAAAAACTATTTTTTTTGGGGGGGTAGGAGGTTATCTATATTATTCTGTGAAAAATGACAGTTCAAAAAGGTTTTTGAAAACTATATCATTCTGTGAACATGACAATCCAAAAAGGTTTTGGAATTACATGGTTGAAATTTGATTCAAGAGTTTTGTACTAATTAGGTTAATATTTAATTTCGAATTAAATCCAATTAGCGAGAAGATTATAGTTCTGGTTATCCAAATTCAAATTAACATAATAACATTTTTTTAAGAACAGATGAATAAAATTTGATGCAAGAATTAATCATTCAAAGTATAGATCTGTAACAAGATTAAAGCAAAACCACTCAAAAAGATGATTGTCTGATAGTTTGTACTTTTATATGCATCTGAATTCAATAAATCAAACAAGTAACTTAGATAAATGAAATTTTTCCCACAGTTTTATTTTCTTAAATATAGATTCTTATCAGAGTTTAGGCCAAATGAAACAAAAGAAAGGGACAATCTACGGCAAATAAGGCGTAACACAACCAAAAGGTTGATTATTTGTTGATATGTGCTTCTCTTGCATATGTAAACGCAATAACTCAGAAACACAATGGCATAAATAAACAAAATTCGGTATGTTATCTTATAACCACAATAGTACTTTTAGGTCAGATTTTCTTTCATTTGTTCTAGAAAAGTCATCCAAAATACACATTCCTAATATTTGTATGTCAAACATATGCCAGTGATCGATCGACAAAGATCGCATTCCATATTTAGGGTAGGAATCGATATTTCGTAAGTATTGTTCACCAATGTCAATATAAAATGTGTCCGAAAATTAAAACAATATTTGAAATTTCCATCATACTTTTCAGTAAAAGGAACCTTAGTAAAAACCCTATTAAAAAAGCATTTGACCTCTATGGTTCGGGAGCTTACGCGATAGAACGTGTCAAGGCAAGATTTGAATTAAATAAAGAAAATAGTTTCTTTCCTTGAAATTGTTATATTTATATCATGTTTTAAATAACACATAGAACAAATGAGCTCTACGGCTTTGCTGGCATATACGCACTCTTTTGGCGTAATTTTCCATGACATAAATGTGACTTATTTTCATAGTGCAGAGTTCAATTTTCCTTCTTTGATGCATGCGTACTTGCAGGCTTGTTGGTATTGATCTTTGTTTCCAAATAACCCCATTAAAGAAATCCAGTGGGATTAAATCACAAGCTCTAGCAGGGCAATTCTCAAAATTCCGAACTATGGCTGCCAAACTTTCATTATCTTTTAAATATGTTAAACAATGAAAAGATGTTTCATCGCACAACGATTCATTTTCACTAATCCCAAACTATTAGCTGTCAAAAGGTTTTTTTAAAATAGAGTTGGAGCACGAATAGTGGCAAATTTAAATCTCTCATTAATTTTAGGACACTATTAATTTGTTTGTTCATTGTATTACAAAGCGCATGATTTTCATGTGTTAATTTTTTTTTAAAACTGAACGTTAGGAGCATACATGCTTTTCCCAATGTACATAGTTTTTTTTCTTTTTGATGAAGGTATAAAATACTATTTTTAGGGAAAAAGATTTGAAAATAGGTCTCCCGCTGGTTCTGTACACACACAGCAGAACTGCTAAATTTCACTCATGCATGCGTTTTGAGCTATTTTTCAATCACAGAATCAAATTGAATATTGCAAAAAATAGACTCAAAAACAGGATTTGCTCTATTTTCTCTGATCCATAAAAGTAAAAGGAATTACATTAGCTCTTAACTGTATAAATTTACTTAATTTCTTAATTAGATCATCTTATTTGGGTCCTTTTCTATTATTTTAACCATATATATTATCATCTTCAGTATTCACATAAAAAGCGCCTGCCTATTTCAGCTTGTAAAATTGATTTCTATTTTTTGAATTAATTCTTATGCCCTTTTAATTAAATTTCTACCATTAATTCACATTCTCCCTTATCTATATTTATTTTTATACATATTGTTAAAATTTTCAATCATTAATAAAATACTTTTTATTCATCCACTTAAATTCAAATAAACTTTTGTAAACTTGCAGTGGATGAAAATTGATGTCAATACAGTTTTTTTTTCATTTATTAATTCACTAAATTTAATTTAATTAATTTTTAATCCTTTGAATAGAGTTTAAGCAGATTGCAATGAAAATTGAAATCGGCATGCAGCAGCTCAAAATGCAAGGATTTCGGTCTTTTCCACGTGAAGGTGAAAAATTCGAGTTCAATTCTTGCGAAAATCAATAATTATTTGATACTTAATAATTTTTTTAATAATTATTTAATAAAAAAACAAAAATAGAATTTTTTTTTGTTGTCCTAATTAGGAATTGAATTATAAAAATGTTTAGATTACTTGTTTAATATTTAAGGTTTAAAAAATTCAATATCTTTGGTGCGAGATTCAAATATGTACACAGAATCAAAAACCGACAAACATATCAAACGTGTAATGTTGCTTGTAATAACACAAAGCACAAACACGTCTTATCTACTAAGCAGTATCCCCCAACTTATCACAGACGAGGAAATACAATTGATGCTTTGCAAACTCTGCAACCATGTAGCCAGAAAGTCAGTCAGTCTAGACGTATTCGTGAGAAGTTGATACCAGCAGGACAACAGCTGCGCAAAGAAAAGCGTGGAATCTGCGTAGCAAAGAATTGAGCATTGAAAATAGGGTTGTCCTTCTTTCTTCATTTTTTGAAGCATAGAGAAAGAAAGGTAGCATCAAATGCAATATCATCAAGAACCAAAAACATTTTTCAAGAAATACCAAAACGCCTAATGATTTATTAAATTCTTGAGATAAAAGATTTGTGAAAAGTTTCAAATGCATAGAAGTCCTTACAGAAGAAGTGAAACTTTTGCAGCCTGAAATATTATAAAATAATTTAATTATGTATAATTTGTCTATCTTGATTCCATCAGCCTTTGCAATCTTATATAATGGAGTTCAAAAAAAGAACGTTAGTTGGAAAATAAATTCGAAAGAAGTTAACGCAAAAATTATGTTTTATTATTAACTTCGAGGAAAATACATCTTTTATTATAACTTAAATATACAAAATCGTAAGAGTGAAAAATTAGAAGAAACAATAAAATTATTATTATATATTGCATTTAAATTTAGTTAATTAAAATTGTTTAAAAAAATATGTAAGGAATCAAAATGAGTTACGTTGAAATGAATTTTTTTTAAAAATTAAGAAACAAAATATCGTTTATAATTTTATGTAAAGAATTTTATGCGCCAAAAATATAATGTAAAAAAAGAATAACTCCCTTTATATACAAATATTTTTTAAAGATTTCTTTAAGTATCATTATGAAATCTTTTTTAAAAATTGAATTATTGATGCATTACCGCCGAATTTTGTATAATTTCCATATTTTTTCTATTATGATTTCAAAAAGAAAATTTTATTAAAAACATCTATTATATAAAATGCTATCCCTCTAATTTCACTCTAATTACTATTATAAGATATTAGCGCGATTTAATTAGATTTTCAAGCTTTGAAATTTCTTAAATAATATTTTGGAACAATACTAGCAATTTCAATCCGTAATCGGTTGAGATTGAGGATACACAAGTCAGCACTTACTTATCTACTAATTCTTGCTCAACAGCTAAACAACAGTCTCGAATGCGCAGTGATTTTTGCTAAAACCAGATGTCGAACCAATGAATTCAATTATTAAAGCAGATACTAATTCTGCCATTAATTTATATTATTTAATTTTAAAAAATAAGTAGATAAATCAAACCTCTGTTTTTAATTAGAAATAAATTGGACGTTAATTTCTGAATGACAACATTATATGTTGTAGGGTTAAAATATTGTTAAATATACAGTTTATGCACTAATGCTAAACTGCTATTGCTAAGCCAAACTGTTTAAGTAAAGATTATTGTTTTAGATATATTTCAATTGTTATTGTTTAAATCAATATTTTAGTAAATCAATTTATAAAATTATTATAATTATAATTATTAAATTATTAAATTAAAAATTAAAAATTAATTATTAAATTAAAAATTATAATAATATTATAATTATATAAATTATTATAATTAAACTGATAGATTAAAAAAAACAGCTTCAATTTTTTATTATTATTATTAATATTAACCTATAAATGATTCAGCTACATTTTCTCAATAAGCATATCTTACAGTTAGCAATTAAAATATAGTACATAATTCTATTAATTACTGAACTTTTAAAAAATTTAAATTTTCTAAATTAAAGTGAATTCTTGAATTTTTTCTTTTTAATAAAATATCTAAATACAAATCGACTTAATTCAGGTGTTTCATCTTTGCATAATGCACTGTTACCCTATCATGTACAATTTATTAAATTCATAGGAATTACTGAATTTTTAATATTTAAGACTGTAATTAGGTCATCGTACAATTAATGTAAAAGATATTTCATTTGAGTACGTTTAAATGTCATGAAAATTTTTTGCATCCTCATTTGTACTGATAGAATAATGAATGTCCCAAATAAATTTTGAATCTTATTAGATTCGCATATAAAAGTTTTGTCTGTCTCAAATATTTAAAAACCTAGCAGCAAATATTTCATTTTTTGTTATGGATTTTTATGAAATCCAGCCTTCTGAAATAATTTTTATAGGAATCTCAGTAGCTTTTTTTTTTCAACCATTACCACAGAATTAAGCTTTGCAAACAAGGATTATTGTGACTGGTGTGAAGTTCATTAATTATCCAAGTTTTTACATAAGAAAATAATGGTCAACTAAACTTCAAAGGACCTTCAAACAGTTTATAAAAGGTTTAAAAAAAATTCCGTCATTTCTTTTAATATTTTTGAATTTCTGGGTATTGTAATCTTTTGTTAAAATTGTTATCCATAATTAGTCTTCTGATTTCTATGAGTCCGACACAACTTGTTATGTAGTGCTGAACCGAGCCTATTTCCCTATTTGTATTCTTCCGAATCTGTAAAAGTATTCAGGAAATCTCCCGTGTCCTAATATAATTTGCACTCTCATCGGGTTAAATATTCCTTTTTTAATTTTTGGTTCCGGCATGAATTCATGTGTTATGCATCCTTTGCTTGACATCATATATCCATACTGACTCTGCACAGTTATCTCCCTTCCGATTTCCTTTTTTGACATTTGGAAGGATTTTGGGACCACAATATCTATTTTGCCCTTCTGTGCAGCCTTGTTTGTATATTCATCTGCTGTCTCGTTTCTTCCATGCGAATAGTACCAAAAGAAAATTGATTTCATCAGCAAAGGAGTTTTTGATTTTATTAAATAAAATCTAGCTTTCAATGTAAAGAAATCCTAATTGGTTGTGCCTTTTAATCGTGTCATTTTAAATTTAATGCACTTGTGAAAAGATCCGTTATGAAACCTCAACCAATATACAAAAAGGTGAATTTGGCGACATGTTATGGTTGGAACCCTAAAGCAACCCTTGGAGTCGATACCTCAATGGGATGATAATGATCTCTCTTCCGACAGTTATCCTGGAAGGGGGATTTCCAAGAAATCCCCCAAATTTTACGGGTATGGAGAGGGGGGGAAAAGGGCCCTCGAAGCTAGAGAGTGTTCTTTACCATTTTGAATTTTCGTTTTGATTGTGTTACAAGCTCTGGTCAAATCTTCGTTTTAATATTTTGAGAATCATCTTTCATCGTTTTTTGAATCTCTTAATAAGAATTTTTGCAAGATTTTTTGTAATGTCTTGGATTATGTGTGCTTATGAGTGAAAATTATGTGTATTGAAATGTTCCTTAATGGATAATCTGTTATTTCTAAATACTCCATCATATTATCGGTAAGTGTTCGCGTTTTTTTTTTTTTCAATTTGTTAAACTTTTTTCATTATTGATGAACTTTTATTATTTTTTTATTATGTACAATTTGCAAGGTTGAAATGCTATCACAGCTAGTTATTAATTTTATTTGAATATTTTGGTAATTTCCACTGAGAAAATTTCAGTTTATTTTTTCTTTGGAATTGAACATTTTAAAATAAACTATTAAATAAAAATTTTTTCTCTTCGGTAATTATATTTAATTGAACTTCAAATGCTCAAAAGTTAGTTAAAGAATAATACTTCTGGCTATTTTTATGCAATTTTATTTATAGAAATAACTGAATAATTCTTACAATAATTCTTAATTCAATTATTTATAATTATTTAGTACAATCATCGTTAGGAAATTTTCCGTTAAAGTTCTAATCAGATCTGAAACAATATTTGTAACATCAGAAAACTCAATATTAACCATTTGATCATTTTTTTTTCAAATATTGTACATGTATCAAAGTGACGCTACTCAAATATAAATGAATCCCTCTAAGAACCCCGATTCCATACAAAAATTACACATAATCCATATACGCCTGGCACATTCTGTATTACATTTTTATTGAATTAATATGTCAGTATATTCTCGAAACGGAAGTTATTTAATTAGATGATATTGTAAAACACTTAACGACTTAAGTGTTAAAAAATACTTCCAAAATTTACAAGAAAAAATTATTTTCCAATCATTAATTAAATTTTAGTCAAAATTTATCCAAAAGTAGCAAAATGCTCATAGTTATCCGTTATCAAACTAGAGTGGAAATCGATGGGTTCATGTTTGAGAACTTTGGCTTAATTTTTATTTTCTGTCAATTTTAGTATATTGTGTCATATAATGCGCATAAAGTTTGCTAAAAAAAATCTAAAGAATTTTCAAACTAAATCAAAAAAATCTATTATCTACTCATAGGAATTTAGTCTTTGAATGAAAAAAGATCCGAAAATCCTAACAGGTGAATTTATTTTTGGTTATTTTTTTACAATTATCTAAATCACCTGTAGTAAAAAAAAATCAGTTTCTAAATTGAGTTTTAATAAATTTAATTTTCCCTAGGTTTTTCTGAAATGATGTATATCTGTAATAATTATAGAAAATTTGATTTAAAACGCATTTTTAATAAAAATTAACTAAAACATTGGGTTTTTTTTTATCTTTACTATTTTGTGTTGTAAATGCCACTAAACACACTTTTTTGCTTTTAAATCTTTCGAATTAATTTTTAATTATTGGTAGCTTCCAAATTCTAATTATTGATAGCTTCAAACTAATTTCTCATCGATTGTGTGTTACTCCCACATAAATGGATTATTGATGGTTTTTAAAACTTGATTATTTTTAGTTGTGTTTATATGTGATTTTTCAAACACATGAAAGAGAAATAAAATCATTATTTTGTCCCTGGGAAGTGATTTAATGCAGTTCCAATACCATTGCATTGAAAAAAATTCAATTAAACGTTATTAGGCTTGGGGGGTTATTACTGATCATTGTCCGTTATAACTATTACTTTCTTTAATTAATAAACTTTACTGACAATAACATTTTTTTTATCAACTTTAAATAAAAACGTCGCATTTGTGTTCTTTCAGTTGTGTGTCTTGAAAACACTTGCCTTAAATTTTAACTCTTTGCACTCCGATGTCTCCACTCAGGCACTATTCAAGGCATCGTTTAGTCGTTTTATTTAATTATTTTCTTAAATTTTGAGTGGTAAAAATACTTAAGAGTGGTAACAAATATGTAAGTTAATTTTCCGAGAAAATTCATCCTAAAAATTTCATATATATTCATTTCTTGGAGCAATAAACAAGCCCTCTTATTCGACAAATATTTATGCATCAAATTACTTCTCGAATCTATGGGTTATAACAATTACTCATTTATCCTGTATAATATTTAACAGCAAAATCTCGACAATTTTTTTTGTTTGCAAATTCACTCGCTTACATATGCACACTTTTCCCAAATTATTCAAGGTTTTTTTTTTGTATGGCTTTTTTTTTGCCTTTCAATCATCCTAATCTTCATTAGATTTATCTTTCATTGATATTAACATTTATCAATCATAATCAACATTTATCGCAACGATTATAGTTACTAATCAATTTCTGCATCTAAATCCTGTCATTTCCCACCAAAAAAAATAAAAGAATATTTTGATAAATTATAACAATTTTATAAAACAAAAGAGGTGAAGACCTTAATCAAGATTTTGAATTCAAAACACTGAATAATAATTAACTAAGCAAATCAATTTAAAAAACAAAATCATCTTCCAAAATACTTTCAAATGTTTTTTCAGTTTATCCTTTTACGAATTTCTGGCACAGTTAAACTCCATTTAACCCATGTTCATTTATTGAAATCTATTAAAAATAATTTAATATGGATTTCCTTTTTATCCAAACCCGATAATATTAACAGTTTTTCTACAACTAATATTTCCATAATTATAAGAATTTAAGTGAAATGTTTATATCCGATATTTTTTTATTTCAATCCATAGTTATATCCAATCATTCACATTTCCGAATATCAGAAAAAAAAAAACCTCTTTATTTAACTATCGAAATCGCAGCTCGTTTGCAATAAACACATCCACAAACATAAATGTTTTTCGCACGCTAGCGCAAGCCCATCCCTCGATAACTTGAAAATAAAATGTTTTTCACATCGTGCGTAAGAAATACTTTTTTACCCCAGTTTCCGCCGCTAATAACAACCCATTGTGCTAGGTGAAAGCTCTGTCCCTACTACCTGTCTAGACGACGCCTGGGGGAGGTAAAAGGGAGCCACTATCCTCCTGGTCACTTTCCTGGCAGTCGCAATGAAAAGGGTTTCGGAGCCACCTATTGCAACGTCTGGGATACGGTAAAGAAAACATACAAGGGAAAAAAATCTTTAAGGTAAGCAATATTGTAACAATGTTATTTGCTTACGTTGTTAGGATCTTTGTATCTTTGCATTAACCATTTAAAATAATGAAACGCTTTTTATACATTAGGCTATTAAACTGATATGATAAATCGATTATTTCTCCGCCCATTGTTCCATATCGGAAAAATGACTTTGGATTTGAAATAATTGCGCAAGATTCCTATTTATTGATTAATGCAACGTCTGGAGTACGGAAAAAAACACATACAAGGGAAAAAATCTTTAAAATAAGTAATTCTGTAATATTTGTTATTAGCTTACGTTGCTAAGATCTTTATATCTTTGCATTTCTGTATGCCATCTGATCAATGCTAATTTCAGGAGATTCTGTGCTTCACGTATTATATTCAATATTTCATCTGTGTATATCAAAATTCCTATATTTTTGCACGTATATTTTCTTAATGCATAAATTATAAATGTGCTACGTTCAATTTTTTAAACTTTCCATGATCAGAAAAGAATTGAAAACTATTCCAAATCCTATGTTTATGTTAAACTACTTCAAATATGTTTTTATTTTAAAATTTTTAATGTATTTGTATTAATGTGTAATGTGTTTGTTTTAATGTAATTTTGTATGCTTATTGGACAAATTAGAGCCCAAAAAATTCAGTATAAATTTAAATTAAATTTTCAGTTTTTTTTTTCAGGAGCATCAGCATTTATATTTACTAATTGTAACTTAAAATACAGTATCATTATATCAAAATAATATAACGCTTTTTATACATTAGGCTATTAAACGGATATAATAAATCGATTATTTCGCCACCCATTGTCCTATATCGAAAAAATGACTTTTGATTTGAATTAATTACCCGAGATCCGTATTTATTGATTAATGGAAACTAAAAATTTCTATTCAATATTCTAATGAAACTTGTTAATTTTTTGTTAGACGTAAATATTTGTAGGCGTAATTCCTATTTCAGAAGATTCATATCATTCTGTTCAATGTCCTTTCATTTTAGCTATTTAATTAATTTTCCATCTATATCTTTAAGCAATATAATTATATCCCAGGAAAAAGAGATAGTATTTAAAAAAAATTGGGAGTAATTTAAATCCTTTTCAAAAACATCCCATTATGAAGTTAAAACGTTGTTGGAAATCGTCATTAAATCTTTTTTGGACAACAAAACTTCAAACATTTAATTAAAAACTTTTCTTATATTGAAATCATCAGAGCATAGAAAATTAATCAAAATCATCGTATCTAAACCGATTAATTGCCTTATGTGAATAGAATTATCGAATTTTGAAAATTGTAAGCAAAAAAAAATAAACCATTCATAATGATTATTTTTCATAATTAAAATTATTTCGAAAACATGGATAAGTCAAATATTCAATGGATTTCTATTTGAATCAAAGTAAGAAAATATTCTTGAAATAGAAGGCGTCATCTTATCAGATAATAAAGAAAATAAAACAGCTAAGTGGTTAATTGTCAATTATGGAAAACAACCGTAAGGAAATATTAGTAGCAACAATGAAAATTATTGCAATATCATTTTAATAACGAAATGTATATCAAGATAAATATGAAGGAAATGTGCTTAATATATATAATTTTTAAATTTGTTAAAAATTTTAAAAAATTGTGTAGGAAGAATCTGTATAATTGAAGTCCTTTTTAAACAAATTATCTTGTAAAAAGACAAAACTTCACATAATTTTTTATTATCATTTATTTGTCTTAATTTGATCATCATTCTTACTCGTAAGAAATTTTCGTACTAGTTTTGTTATTGTTATTTTCTGTAGGTGATCAGATCAATGCTAATTTCAGGAGATTCTGTGCGTCACTTGTATTATATTCAATATTTCAGATGTGTATATAAAAATCACGATATTTTTGAACGCATATTTTCTTAATGCATAAATTATAAATGTGTTACGTTAAATTTATCAAACTTCCTATGATCAGAAAAGAATTGAAAACTATTCAAATCCTATATTTATCTTAAATTACTTCAAATATGCTTTTATTTTAAAATTTTTGATGTATTCAATTTTGTATGCTTATTTGATAAATTAGAACCCAGAAAATTCAGCGTCTAATATGCATGTAAGAATTAAAATTAAATTTCAGTTGTTTTTTCTCAGGAGTATCAAGACTATATTTACTAATTGTAACTTAAAATACATGATTATTATTATTATTTTCAAAATATCACATTTTAAACTCTAAGTGAAATATATATGAAATACATAAATATATGTAATATAAATAATATATATGAAACATATATATGAAATATATAAATATATAATATATAAATATATAAATTTCATATATAAATAATATATGTGAAATATATATAATATATATGAAACATCTAAATATTTCAGTATTATTTCATTCGGGTGAAACCCAAAATAACTTACTGTTTCGTTGCTTTTCATATCCAAAATTCCTTCATTAGTACATCCAATAACTTCTCTAACCTCCTCAAAAAATAATGGATATTAAATTAAATTTAAGTGAGAGAATATATAAAGCCACAAATAAGCTTTAGACAAAAAAAGGAAAAGCGTTACTAGCAAACAACACCTCAGAGAATGAAGTAAAATGAATACATGGCTCTATATGTGTATGTATATAATCATGCTTCAATCAGATATTCGTATAATAGAATGGTCAATTATCGAAAGGATGCTGTTGATATACAGCGCCAATTTGCTTTTTTTTCCGACTCATACTATGAGTTCACATTTTCCTTATATATATCCTTCAAATTTTCAATCATTAATAAAATGCTTTTTTTTTCATCCACTCAAATTTGAATATATTTTTTAAACTACGCAGTGGATTACATTTGACGTTAATACAGTTTTTCATTCAAATATTAATTTATTCATTAAAACTCATTGATTTTTTATGCTTTAATTAGAGTTTTAGCAGTTTGTAATGAAAATTTAAATCAACGCCCAGTCACTGAATGGGTAAAATGCAAGTATATTAGTATTTTTCACTTGAAGGTAAAGAATGCGAGTTCAATTCTTGCGAAAATCAATATTTTTTTATAATTATTTAATAAAAAAGTAATTTAAATAAAAAAAACTTCTTTGTTGACCCTAAGTAGGAATTTATTTTACTTGATTTTGTGAAAACCATTGGCAGATTTATGCATCTTTTTATCCTCCGCAATGTACATTATGAGGCTCCTTTTTTAATAAATTTGTTAATTTAGGGACATATTTCAAAACATCAGCATATTAGACTTCCATTTTTCATGCCTCAGCTATTTTTATTTTAGCAACTTTGTAAAAATGTATGTTTCCATTTACTTATTGTGATTCATGACTGTGCATCATCCGCACTTGTACATTTCGAATTACGACAATTTCCATGCGTTTACTCATGCGTCAGGGACGAGCTCATTTAGTGAAAAGGAGAGTGAGAGGAAAACTGAAAACAGGAGATAGTTATGCCGCCTATTTACTCGACCAGCTATAAGAGGGCAAGTAGACAGCACATGAGCAGAAAAAGAATAATTTATGTTAGTACAATTTCATAAGATAAATTCAGGTCTTCCATGCTTAGCTGTAAATTGTCGTTTTGGCGTCTCTGATTTTTTCTTTTTCACAGTGCATTATATTAAAATGGTGGAATTTATTTATACAAAGAAACATGGTAAAATGAAATTGAAAAAGTCATCATTCTTAAATTAGGAAAACTATAGGAAAGAAGTGGCAATTAAAATGAAAAGAAGAACATAGCCTCGAATCAGAAAGAGCAAAAAAATGTAGGTGTTAATCTGTGATAAATTCTGAATTTCTTCAGGCCAAAAACTGACAAATTCTACAAACGCATGCTCAGTTAGAAAAAATACAATACATCGCATTGTAATTGTCATGTCGGGACAATTACCTGCCATCTAGCGAACATTTTTCAGTCTTTCTAAAGGTGGGTTCAGACGAGGCTTATTATTGTCTGCAAGAGAAGATCACGCCTACTTTTGGAAAATCACGTCACCACAACGGGACAATGGCAAATGATTGTCCCGTCGGGACAAAGATTGTCCGCGTTGTCTCAAGTGTTCACACGGGGACAATGCCGGGACAACAGCAGAGAGACAATGTTTGCGGACGATAAAAAGCCTCGTGTGAACCCACCTTAAGATTCCAGGCAGTCACGCATGCGCAGAAAGAAGATTGTGCATGCGCAGAGAAAGCGGGAAATAGCAAGTTCTTGTGTCAATGGGATTAATACTTGATACTGCTGATACTGCCTATACTATCGTGGCATAGTTGAAGTCTTGATCAGCTCTTGACAATTGCATCATAAGAGCCGCTATACAAGCAAATGAGGTTTACGCTGAATTCCTCAGATACAAATGTGCTCCTATCTAAGCATGACGGATGCTTTAAAAAAATGGAATCTTGTTCAGGTGTCATCCACATCATTGGGCCAATCAAGACTTAAATTAACTCTCGTGTTGCTTCAAAACGAGATATAAATGCAACGAAATTAAACTCAATTAACTCGGCGAAACCAAATCTACATTTTTAACCAATTAAACTCGAATCCTGCTTAAAATACAGCAAATAAGAGTGAATACTGGTGCACTGAAAAAAATGAAGTACCTACCACCATGCTAATCATGAACAAAATATAATCTCTGTCAGAAATAATTTAAATCTTTTTTTTTTCTAAAAGAAAACTCTATTTCCCAGTGTTTATATTTAACATATTAATATACTAACATATTTCATAATTAAAACCATTAATGCATGGTCAATCAATGGACACCTATATATTGTAATATAGTAGTGAAAATGGTTGCAAAAATTCCATTTAACTCTTTGACTGTGGATTTTAATGACAGGTAGGCATTTATGTCCCTTTAGTTGTTAAATTTATTTAATGATAAACGATTCTATTCTTATTTCGATTTAAAATTACTCAGAATGAAATCTCTCTAATCTAATGATTTTCAGCTGGCATATACTGTGGTCTTTTTCGTACACTCTTTATTCTTAAAAATTCCTAATGTTAATCTGGTTTGATTATATTTTGTTAAGTTTATATATTGCTTGTTTATATATGTTTATATATTGTTATGTTGTATATTAATCTCGTATAAAATACTTAGTATGTTATGTATTAAATATTTTGCATTGCTTTAATATATTTTGATGTAATATTACTTTTTGCTGGAAAGGGTCTTAATGATGGCGTTAAATATTAAATTACATTTATATTATTCTGTTATTTGGTGACTTAATACCTATTTGAAATCCGTATGAATGCGCCAAATAAGCCTTTATTGTACTAAATAGTTCCTACTTATTAAAGAAAAAGCTTCACTGAAATGGAAATTTTTGGTAACTCTCTTTTAATCCTATTGATGTTATATTTTTTAAGAAAACATTTTTCACTAACATAAAATAGCGAATATTTTTAACCCATTTGCATCATTAGCGTATATATAAGCTCAATTTTCTTGATCACTATTTCTGGAGCGTATATATACGCTGCATCATATTATATGCTATGCATATGATATATACTATATTCATATTATATACTATACACCTGTATGCATCCCACATTTCAAATATTACCCCACTGAACAAAATTACTAACAAATAATGCTCAAAAAGGATTTTTTTCTACTTTTATACAATTTTACACCTAAATAGGAAATAAAAAAAAATTCCGTGATATGGGCCTTTTTTCATATTTTCATATGTTGCAAATGGGTTAAACATAAGCAGCAGTCTTTTAATTGTATTCATTTTTTATCGTCTTTAAAGTCAAACGGATTCACCTATAGAGTGTCAACGCATACACATTCATAATTAAGAAAGATGATTATCTTATGTTACCTTACCTTTTAAGGATTTTGCATAAAGCTACAATTTCTTATTTAATGTTTTCTAAATTATTTAACTGAAAAATTATCTGATTTCTTTATTTAAAAGAATTTGCTTTAATTTGGATTGGATAATACAGATAGTAAAGGAAATATTTAAAAAATGGTATATTTTTAGTTCAAAAAACAGTAATAATCTTCAATTATTTTGAAAAAGAATTTGTAGGATTTCCTTCCTTTTGATTTTTAGCAAAATTACAATCACTATTATTAATATAGATACTTTGATATAAATTATTGATTCTTTCATTTTACCTTTAAAAATTAGCTTGAGTTTGTAATAGCTTCATATAAAGTACATGAAATTTTCATTGTTTTATTATTTTATAACTAATAAAGTATGAAATAAATAGTTAGATACTGCCATTCTTTTAAATTTTCTTTTTTGAAAAAACTGATATTTTGAATTGTCCAGACTAACTTTTGATATATGTGAAATGGAGTCTTCGTACGTCGGAGAATAATTTCTATTAGATATATGTGGATGTATTTAACATTTTTAGCAACATTTCTATCTCCACTCTTCAATCTCTCAAAAATATTCATCAAAAATTTGGATTCGAGAATTTCACGAATTTCAACTTTTCAGATATCCTGAATTAAATAAAAATAAACTTTTAGAATAATGTCTGTTTGTATACACGATAGCACGAAATCGTTTTGATCTTCACTTATAAATTTTGTTACATGATTTCTACTCCAAATTTTTAAATTTACGTCAAATTTTAATGAAATTCCTTTCAAAAGGAGAAAGTATGTCTGTCCGGTTATTTGAAAATAAATTAATACTATAAGTATATGAAGATAACTACATAGATATAGGTGGATAAAATTAAGATTGTAGATTTAGCATAAGTAGAATATGAATCATATTCGAAGTCAAATCTATCGACGAATTGACCGCATTTGTTCTCTACTTTTACAAGTATATAAACGCGATAATTTAAAAACGCGTTGACTTAAATATATGAAATTTTGTATTGATTTGTGATCATCATTATAGCTCAATGAAAAATATTGATTTCAATTAAAGTGTAAAAAGACATCTAAAATACATATTCGAATTTCTGATCCATGTATATTAACAGAATCGCATCAATTAATCGCCAAAAATACCGCCACGCATGCCACTCAACTGTGTTTTCCGTAATTATTATTTGCCAAAGCATGGATAATGAAGTGATTATCATTCTTGAGATAGATTCTTTTGTAGGATAAATCTACTGATTCAACAATGGCAAATGGGTAATAAAACACCAATATCAATTTATTACTTAGTATGCGAAAAAGTTTCGAAAATGGGGGACCACTTAAACTGATTCCACTTTCCATTGTTTTCTTGTTACTATTTTAAAATATAAAGGATCAATTACTCACTCGATCGTAGGTTATTCATTACTTTATATTTAATGCAAACTGAAGCTTTCTTCGTAATGAATGTTTGAAGGAATGAAAACTAAACTTTTCATTCTGATAGTGACTCACTCACCATGCAAGACAGCGCAACCTTTTGACGTTTTATTTATTTATTTATTTATTACTGTTCAAAATACCAGAAAAATGGTAAGAAGATGAAGAAAATAATTCAAGAATATATAAATTAAAACAATATATATTTCGGAGCAATGAAAAACCCTGGTCTCAAGTGAATATATATATGCATCGAATTACTTTTCCAAGTGTAAAGGATTAGCTAATAGCAAGTAATTTCGCCCAAATTTAAACTACATTTGATGCAAAAATTCTTATTATATTTCCTGAATTACTTTAATAACATTGTTTTCTAAAATAATGAAGCTCTCGTAATATTAATATAACTTTTATTTTTCTACGTGATAAATTCTTTGTAAGGTCTAAGTATATTTAATTTTGATTTTGTGAAAATAATCACAGGATTGATTTTAAAAACATTATATTGTTATCCATCAAAAGCACTTTCTTTTTATAGTCTCTAAAATTAGGCTGGAGAATCGAAAGGCTGTAAGTAAACTTTAAGTGAGATTAGATACTTCAAAATAACTAATTTTCAGAATTCAAAGTCAGAATGCGTAGTCAGAAATGCCATTTGTGCAAACTAATAATAGGGAAAGAATCAAAATATAATAAAATAAATATGATTTATAAAGAATATTTAATAGAAAAAGCAATTTAATACTAAATAAATCTCTTCAAACGGAATTAACGAATGATTGTCTGTGAAAGATATAGCAACATAAATGTTTTGGTTCAAACTCATAGTAGATAATCTGATTAGAAATTATTCGCTGGAAAAATTCATCAGAAAGAATACAAACTAGCATTTTAAATGGAAGATACTGCCTGAGATTAGAATCTTGTGTGAAAACTTTTCTGGATCTGTAAACTTTTAAATAACAATAAAAAGTACTAATTGACCCGAAATAAGGCGGTTAAAACTAAATTGACTAAGCGGTTAAGACTTTTTGATTTTATTTTGTATCTAAAAAGAATATTGCTATTTTCTAACTTCAATTGATTACTTTCAGGTTGATTTTGACAAAAATTAAAAAAAAATTATTGCATCATTTTACTCAACCCATTTAAATCAAAGGGGTTTTTTTTCAATCCCCTCAATTAGTTCACACTATATACTCTTCAAATTTTCAATCGTTAAAAAAATAATTTTTATTCATTCACTCGAATTCAAATATATTTTTTTTAAACTTTTAGCTGTTGACAGTCGATGTTCAAACAATATCTTCAAATATTGATTCACGAATTAAATTAAATTAATTTTAATACTTTAAATAGAGTTTTAGCAGTTTGTACTGAAAAATCGAAATCAATAGGCAGTAGTTCAATCAGTAAAATGTAAAGATTTCAATATTTTTCACGTGAAGGTAAAGAGCTCAATTCTTGCGAAAATCAATTTTTGATAAATCAATTAATATTGGAGAAAAGATTTCTCTTATATAAGATATCAGGAATAAATTTAAGACTTAATACCGTCAATGGCAAAGCCTGTAGATCGATGAAAAAAACTCTTTTGCCACTTAATATTGTGATTCTGCTTATATACATATATATATATATATAGCAATTCTTTAATAAAAAGTAACTAAAATAAAAGAAAAAAATTTATTTGTTGACCCAGGCAGGAATTTTTATTTTTTATAATATTTGTTTTTAATCAAACAGTCATATAGAGCTAGCGCCACAGCTCAAATGCGATCAACCGGACAACTACATTTCTTTTTGATTACAAAATAGTGCTTAAGATATGATCTTCTCCCCTATATTTGCTCTACTACTTATCCTTCCTTTTCTATCCACTGTACAAGGCTTGCCCATGCACTAATACATATATTCTATTTGGCCTATTTCAAGGAATTTCTATTTTTTCTGTCTGATATAAACAAAGACAGCTTGATTTGCGTATTCTCTTTCTGCTTAACAAACTTCTCTAATTCGAACACGAGGCATTTTCACTGCACAGGGTCAGATATTAAATGGGCATATCAGTCAACTAGGATTTTCGTAAGGTTTGAAGACCCTAGTACATTTGTGGTATTTTCATGGTACCTAATGTTGCGGTTTCGTTTGATTAATTGTTGCATCCGAACATATTTAGTTTTAAATAATATGCTGGATAAATTTTGTAGTATTATTCGAAGGATTTTTTTTCTTGTTTTCAAAGTTACTGGTTGACCAGTACTTTTTTTTAATTGATCGAAACACTTCTGATGAATTTAATATTGGAGAATTAAAAATGAGTTGGAAAATGATTTATATTATTTTTATAAATTTGTTTCAGAAAATTAAATTTATATATGTAATATTTTTATACTGAAACCTATACTCTGAAACACAGTGAAATAAACATTTTGACATTTCACTTTTTCACAAGATATGTTTTTAAAAAAATGTTTCCAGAGAGATTAAATCAATTTAGTAAAAAAAAAATGTATGATTGTTTAAAAATTTCGGAAAACGGAGAAGGGGCCAGGAGACGGAATTTTGAATCAAAAAAGAATCTCTACTATGCTTAATCCTGCTCTTCTTATGTAAAAGATTTGTAAGAGAATGCTTAGCCTTTTTCTTTTGTTCGATAAAAAAACTTCTGTTATCGTACAATCAAAATTATCTTATCCCAACACCTTGTTTTTTTTAAAAAAAATATTTAAATAGAATAGAGCCAAAAGAACTTCCTTAAATGTCTACAATTCGTACAAATATTTTTATCACACTTTTGTCTGGTTTTTTTTTTTCATGTATTCGAAATATATCTTTTAATGATATATTCCGAAAAGCAACCTGAATTTCAATAATATGAAACAAGTAATATTTTTAAAAAATTTATTGAATTCCCTACTTGGGTCAACAAAGAAAATTTTTATTTTAGTGACTTTTCATTAAATAATTACAAAAAAATATTGAATTTTTGTAAGAATTGAACTCGCATTCTTCACCTTTATGTGAAAAATATTGAAATATTTGCATTTTACCGATTGAGCTACTGCATGTTTATTTAAATTTTCATTACAAACTGCTAAAACTCTATTTAAATTGTTAAAAATGAATTAAATTTAATGAATGAATTGATATTTGAAAAAACTGTATTGATATCAAGTGTTATCCACTACAAGTTTAAAAAATATATATTTGAATATGAGTGGCTGAATAAAAAGTATTTTATTAAAGATTAAAAGTTTGTGCAAGATATGTATAGGAACAGTGTGAACTAATTGTAGGGATTGAAAGAAGCTGATATTTGAAATTTTCAAATAACTCAAAATTTTACTCACAGTACAATTCTTTAAACAACTTGAAAAAAATACATTTTAGAAGAATAAGGAATTCTAAAACAATGTGCTTGATTTTCTTTACAGATATGTCTCCATTCACCTTCAGTAGACTTTTCTCATTCTTTTATATCATCGTCGTCATCATAAGCAAAGTAGCTGCTGAGGAAGAATTTGATTATGATTTGATTCTTTCACCCAAAAACAATTCACGCAGTCGTCTACACACCCATCTGCCTTCCGAATCCAGGACCAAACGACCCAAAAAAATTCACAATCGAGACGGTGGCAGCCGATTTTTAGCAAGAAAAAATAAGAAGACTAGAAAGAAGAAACTCGACAAATCTTCTTTCCTAGGTCTTATGGGAGATGACTTCAAAGTGAGTATACACAAACAGTTTCTGAAAAGATTTCTTTTGTTTTGTTTGCTAAGCTAGAATTGTTCAAGGACTAATTAGAAAGAAAAATTCTTATTCGAATCTTCGATTTCCTAGTGAAGAAAAATATAAAAGGGAGAGCCAAAAAAAAAGCAAAAGGACATTTGAGAAAATTTGCATACATTTATATTTCTACATAACCACCCAGGACTTCAACACGCTTTTCAAGTTTTTTTCCGCCGGTAAAAAAAGCATTTTTTGGTTCTACCTGTAACAAATTTGTACTTCATCGATGACTTCTTCATCGAATGAAAATCTTCTCCTAAGCTCTTCCTTCAATAGACCAAACAGGGGAAATTCGTTTGGAGCCAGATTTGCAAAGCATGGTGTTCGTTCATTACTTCCAATTCTCTTTTATTGTTTCTGCCTTCCGTTGGGCAGAATGTGATTGAGCATTATCTTACTGCAGATTGAACATGTTCTCAATTTTACGGGAAATTCAGATCTCCGTCTGTTTTCCATCACCTTACCCTCAGCAACTTTCAAATTGTCCTCAGTGGTTGACATCGATGGTCTGTCCAATCTTTCGTCTTCATATAAAGAAGTTCTTCCCTGTTTGAAGAAATCTATCCATTCGCAGATCTTGCTTCGCGATGAACAGCTGCCACCATATTGCGTTTGCTTTCGACGAAAAATTTTCGCTGGTTTAACATATTCAGCAAACAAATTGTGAATCACTGGTCTCTCCTCCTAGGTGCGTATCGACAATTGAGCTGCCATTTTTTAATGATCTGCGACAGTCCAGCAACTAACGTGGGAACAATATTATACATATAAGTATTTGCAATTAAACTAATTCAGTGCTGAAAACTAGTAACGTCGCCAATCTCTAGAAAGAGAAATTGAAAAAGTCCCTTTTCTTTTTTTACTTTACAGCGTATATAATTTTTATAGTAGTCATTGTTACATTCTCAAAGTAGAATGGTTTGCTTTTCTTCTCATATGCTTAGAATCAGATGAGAAATCTTCAAGATTCCAGATCTAGGGAAATGTATTGATTTCTAAACTATAATATTCAATGAACCTTCATGAATATGAATAGTAATTTTTTGGAGTGGGAGGGGGCAAAAAGAGTAGTTTGTATTCTCACTATATCCTTTCATTTTAATATAAACTGTTCAAGAATTAATATTATAAAACGAGTATTTTAATCAGTAATTATCATAAATGGTACTTTTCAGAGAGGCATTATGTTTTTAGATATCTAAGAAAATTAATTTACAAATATTTCAGCTCTGTGAGTCATCATAATATAAGAAAGTATCAGAAAGTTTTCATTTGGATACTTTGAAATATTAGAAAACCTTCATTTTGAAGCTTTGAATATAAAAAAAATTTTCATTTATGTTTTTGTATCTGCATTCAATACCTGACTGTATGATTTCAATATTTCTAAATTCATTGTAGATTATGTTGAATTATCATTATTATTTTAAATTATAATAATGGATTTGAAGTGATATCTTTAATAAAAGAACTTGAATAGCCCTACTTTTTATAAGAACTTATGAAATGCTAAAGAAAAATATTTTAATTTTACAAGAAAATATCACTTTTTATGTATGAAAACCTTTTGGTATAGAATAGTTTGCTTCGATACCACAGGATTGCAAATCAAAAATTTCAATTCAACCACAATCTGTTTTCATAAATTTCCTTTTTTCCTCCTAGGAACCTTGGATGACTTACAAAGAACCAAAGAAACCAATAATATCGATTCCACCTGATGAAATCCGGAACCTTACTGCTATCAAAGGCAGTTGGGCAGCCACAGAGCTTGAGAGCGAATTGGCACGACTTAACCTCACAGCCGACTTGCAGAAATTCGCTCCAGAACTTTTACCTCAGGAAGCTCTGGTTCGACAATATTTACTAAAAAGAACTTCATGCCCAGTCGAATTCACGTGGAAAGATTTGGGTAACAAATACTGGCCAAGATGGGTAAGACAAGGAGAATGCATAAACAGAGGAGGTGTTTGTTCTTTCCCACCAGGAATGATCTGCGTTCCAGGGGTTTCGACAGTTGTCCATCTTCTCCACTGGCAATGCTCAAAACGAATGGATAGGACATCCAGAAGTGCTATCAATTATGATGATGGATATTATATAGAATATAAGAGACCTGCACCAATAGAACTTAAACCTAACGGAAAAGCCAGAAAGGTAGATGTGTTTAAACCACCTAAGATGGAGACCTCAGTTCTCTACAAGAAAAGAGTTCCTCCTTTACCATCTGCTATTCATCTGCCACGGAAAGCAAGGAGGTGCGAGTGGAAGAAGGTGCCTTATCTTATAACTATCGATTGTTTCTGTGCTTGCTGATCGAATATTCTCAAACTTTCGAGAAAGTTTGAGAATATACATTTTTGTACTCTTTTTATTGATATATTGAAAGACATTTTGCAGATTCCTTGATTTTATGCCAGGAGAAATTATGAAAAATGTGTAAATTTTTGGAAAGTGGGATGGGCAAATATATACTTTTTTGAAATATTTTTAAATATTATATCAAATTGGTGAAAGATTCCTTTATTGCATGATATTTTTAATTTATTGAAATGAGGAAGAAAGTTCTCATAACAAATATATTGGAATTCTCAAGAATGCTTGATAGCATACATTTTATGTGTCCTAAGCATACTGATTCTGCTGTACTTATGATGTTTATGTTAAGGAATGCACCTGAATAATGTATTTCAAAGTTTTAATTTCATTCGTAGTAGAACCATTGAATTAATTGCTTTCAAACTTGTATAGAAATCAAATGTAATCAAATCTTGTATGTAATCCAATACCAATGCAATGAAATTTATTTCATTTACAAGAATCTTTTAATTACATATAATTAAATGATAACTATAAAAATTAATAAAATTAAAAAGTTCTTGCTTCCTTTATGCTAAACATTTTACAAAAAAAAAAACTACTCTAATAATCATAATAATGTTTTAATCATAATGTTTAATTCTTTTCTAAGAATTAAGAAGCAAGCAGCTTATTATTTAGCATTTATTTCAAAAATAATATCACATGTATTTCATATCATGTTTTTTATATATTTTCATGAAAATAATATTGATGTTTGTTAAAATTTGGATTAAGTCTTATGGGATAAATTTTGCTAACGAATTAGCCAATCAGCTTAACTGTGCAAAATCTGAAATCGAAATAAAATGTTATCCTGTTTATAGCTGACCTTTCCAAAGATTAAGATTAAAAACTTTCAAGTATTGAGAAATAAGTAAGATACATTTAGACTGTAAATATTAACAATGATATCATTATTTGTTAATTATTGTCATTCCTATTACATTACTCCCATGTCCTTGATTATTATTGTTTATATGTGATTTTTAAAATGTGAAGAAAAATCCTTTTACATTACTGATGCAAGTTGTATATTAGCAAATAAAAAATGTTTTCTATTTTTGTTATGTTTTTGAATGAAATCTCAACTTATACTTTTTTTTGAATAATTCAAACTATTGTTCCAAAAAATTAAATAAAACTAAGTCTTTGGAACTCAAATGCAAATTACAGAAAAAAAAATTAAAAAATGGGTGGCAAAATATGGGCTACTATCTGCAAAGTAAGATTTAGGCTTACTAAATAAAACATCTAGTTACTTTTTGATTTGTAAATGATTGAAAAAAAAATATTTAAAAATATTTCCTTGTAATATATGAGATATAATTATTATGTGTTAATAATTATATCTTTCATCATTAAAATTCACTCTTAATGTTAACACTTTTCTGAATAATTCCTATCATTTCTTTCACAAAATTCATTTTTACATCATTTAGAAATTAAAAAATTTAACTTTTCGGCTTTATTTCTGCCTGATTTCGAATTCATTTTTTTAAATCTTTCAAAATAATATAATTATATTATGCAGCAATAGTTTTCATAGTTTTATAGCTTTATATAGACTCATTCACTTTATAATGCATTACTCTGAATATGCATTATCATTGTTCTAATTGAGATTAAATTTAAAAATATAATATAAAGGCAGATGAATTACATCATAACTATAATAACAGGATTATAAGTTCGAAAGTCCTTAAAAGTTTTTCCTTTATACATGACATGGCGACAAAGTTCATTTATTAGTTGATTAAAAACAGATACATGTTCTTAAATCAAACTTAAAAAAATGTGATTTTGTCTTCTGATGCTTTTTATATTATCACCTTTTGTGATGTTTTTCAGGAGATTTTGCTGACTTTTCATTATACCACAGGAGCAAAATTAAATTTAGCTTTTATAATTATTTAATAATAGTGTGGGAAAAGGCAACGACCAGTATTAATACTTAACATACAGAGTGGTTATAACTAAACTTCTACATTAAACATTATAATACAGCGCTAACGGGTGAACGAAATGCAATGAAATTTGGTATATAGACTAATACAAAACGCACTCAAAGAATTTCAAAAAAAAGCTTCAAAATGTCCACTAAAGGGCGCCTTTTCCAAAAAAACATTAATTTTAGCGCAATAAACGACCAAGACGGAATGCAGAAACAGTATTAACATTTATTGACTAGTTTCTGATCATCTTGCCATCGAACTACATTAAGTAAGGGTAAGAGGGAAAAAGATAACATTACTCTGAAAAAAAAAAGTTGAGTTTGCAGAAACAAGAACAAATTAGGACGAAATTGTACAAGAGGAGCATTGTTAATCTTGTCCAGGATGATGTGGAGAAAGATGTCCCATATGACCACCATCATTCACCTACAAATTTCATGTGGTTGGACAGTTTGTTCAACAGCAGATCGTAACTGATCAGTTCTGATGTTTCGCACGTGAAGCATTATTACGTTCTTTTAGGCATTCATCGTCGCAACAAGATACCGACATCATTACAGCAGGAAACATCGACATAAAATATGACAACGACTATAAAAGTTTCTAACCCTAACCTGTTTTGCATAAGGTTTCTTTTTTGCAAGCATGCAAATCTTGACTTTTTTCCCCTATAATTCACAGCTTTTTCCAAGCAACTGGCTTTTATCACTTCATATAAACCTATATTAATTGTTGCCAGAAACATCAAGCATTGTTCTACAGTTTCATCAATACATTTAATGCATATTTAGTGTTACCATATTCTTTTTTTAATTTTTTATACAATTTTATTTTTCTACTTTGACCATATGTATGGCGCAGTATAACCTTTTTTGACTGCTGTGCCATTAAACAACACAATATAATCCACAGCTTTTCCCTGTTTTACATTTTATTCCTCATAATTCTTGATCTGGATTGTTTCTGTATTCAGTTTTTGTCGTTTATTACTCGGTGAATGTATGTCGTGTGTAACCTATATATCAAATTTCGCTGGAATATATCTATCCGTTTGCGTTGTGGGATGCTATTTATAAGGAAAGTCTAATTATAACAACCCTGTATATTTCTTAAAAAAAACTTTATATACGTTAACACAGGGACAAAACATTACTCAAATAAAAAATATTTTTAAAAAATAGACTAGTATGAGTGGCTGGTCATATCTATTCACCATTGACCTTTCGCCTTTCGTTCTGCTAATTTAGAATCGAAACAATCATATGATTATCAGGACATAATCAGCAATGCAACATACAGAATATGAGAGCTATTTTATTATGAGCACCCACAATAGTCAATGTGAATACAAGTTTGAATGATATCTTCTAGTCTATAAATTCTGATATCCTCAAATTCTGTTTAACTAGTCTAGAATTTTGTTTCTTGCGAAGATTCAAATAATTAATATTTTTATGTGCATTTTAATAGATATAATATAAATTATTTCTGGTGAAAATTCTTACATTTGAGAATGTTTCCAATCAAAATACCATATATTAAGTATCCTTTTGAAAATATTTGTCAAAGTTATAAGAAAATAATAACGAGTAACAATAAATGATGATTGAAATACTTTATACTACAGTTATTTAACTAACACCTTTTAAAAATATCTTATGAGCTAAATAAAGGTTATAAAAAGTAATTATTTGAGACATTTTTTTTTATTTTATTTCAGATGATATAATCAAGCATAATTATTGGGCTTGCATTTCAATGTTCATTTCTTCAGTTTACCTGCTTTTAAAAAATCCAATTCAATCACTCAAATATTTCAAAAATTAATTTAAAATTGTGCTAATCAAAATTTGTTTGACAAAGAAACTCGACATTTATACTGTGCTATAATCGCAGTGGCAGCTGGAAATTTTCACCAAAGAAAACAGCAAATAAAAAAATACAAAGTAACTCATGCGCACACAGAGTGACAATAGAAAGTGGAAAAAGTACAAATTTCCAGCCTTTTCATTCACATTTTCCAAAGAGTCCGAATTTTTATTCTTTTCTTTCCACTTCAAATGCAATGGACCAACACATCAAGCTCAATTGGAAGCTATTGTTGGCAGCACCCCATACTTCAGCCCCATTCACGATTCGACAATAGAGGGGGAAGGAACTGGTTCTTTTGCTATTTTGAAAAGTTCTCTTTTATCGATGCGAATCGCTGAAGCCTTTCTTAAGAGCAATAACCTATAGATATATATAAGAAACACATTACGTATAGGTTTCAGATATTTGTGAAATACTTGTTCAAATAATGATAAAAAGGAATGCTTATACGCTTTAAAATATTTTAATAAATATTTAGATGCGAAGTATCGTCTGTTGAAAGGAAATAATCGTTTTCAAACAATCAGACAAAATTATCATCAGCGAAAAAAAAATAATAATCGGAATTTATAAAACGCGCAAAAATAATATTATCGTCTGTGAAAAGAAAAAAAATTATTATGTAATAAATAAAATGCTAGTCAGCTTTTAGACATAAAATTATCTTCTGTAGCTTAGAATAAATTTTTTATTGATACAAATATTATTATTATATATATCTTTTGTGGATATGATATTTTTTTCGAAATACTCGCCCACATAAGCAAAATATGAGTCATTCATATGCGATAAAAAAAAATATTTTTTATTAACTTCTAAGATTAGGGTAAAAATACATTTTTTTTATTTACATTATATTACATGCAGAATGCAAAAATTAAAACGATCTTTTTGCCAATTTTTTTCTAAGTGATATTGTCACATTTGTTTTCTAAACTTTTGATTATCTGAGACTCGAAAACTTAATTCTCTTTCTTCTATTCTCTGCCCTGACGAGTTTTGAAATTATATTCATTTGCCCAACAACCATATTTGAAGTTATATTCACTTTCACAACAACTATATTTAAAATTATATTCACTTAGACAATAACTATACTTGAAATTATATTCACTTAGAAAATAACTATACTTGAAATTATATTCACATGCACAACAACTGGCGAAGTATATTTGTACTTAGCGTTACGCCCATCAATATCAGGATAACCGTCCGATATTCTTCATAAATGTATAAGTTACTGTGACAAAACTTTTGTTGTTGATGATGATCATCATCATTAAGTATCTCCCATTATGTCGAAATTCTCAATATATCAGACAAATATGAGCATAATTATAAACGATTTTACTATTAAAATATTAACCTACATAAATCCGTACTCTTGTATGTTCACCTAAGCATTAACAGAAACCTTTTCAGAGGAAGAAAAAAAATATTTGCATTCATTACTTTAAAGCTATGAATACTGGAACAAAAATTTAAATGAAAAAATTATTTAGTTTTTATTTCTTTTATAACTAAATCAACTAATATGTAGGCTGATATTTTTAATGGGATTGATTATTGTTATGATGAATTAACGTAACTATGAGTAATCATTCTTTCTGATTCTGAATTCACATATTAGAGTTAAGCCTTTGCGATTATCAAAAATCAGACAATTACGAAGTAAGTTATTATTTTTTAAGCTATCTACAAAATTTTAATTGGTTCATTTGTTAAAGCTAAAGAAAAATTTTGCATAGTACCTTTTTGGGAGAAATTTTTGATATATATAACTAGACTTGGGCTATTTTGATTTCACGCATGTTCTTCTTCTTTTTTTTTTTTTTTTTTTTTTTTTCATTCTTTTCGTATGAAAATATTTTAAAATATAACTATTTTAGAACCTTTTCCAAACGATTCATCCCGAGCACATTCAAATAAAATGTTATTCAAATGAGCTGTTTAATTTTAATTTAATTTAATTTAATTGTTTAAATGGATTTTTTAAATATCTCAAAGAATAAGCTTTGAAAACAAATCTAAAACTATCATTGGGTTTTATTGTGTAGATAAATATTGTATACAATTTTATTGACCTTTACACAATTTGCTGTTGTTATTTCTAATGGCACTTGACAAGCCCACTGTAGAGGTTAACCATTTTAAGCCGAGAATGCATCTCTTGTTTTAGTAGCGCCAACTAGGGCCAAAAGTTCGTCTTAGTTACTAGGATCGTATTCGCTTGCGTGACCCCTTTTAACAGGGGGGGGGGCAGAACGCATTCGCTCTTCTCACAGTAGAACAGTTGAAGAACAACTATGCCCGAACCGGGACTTGAATCACGGAGAAGACATACTACCACTGTGCCAGGGCGTAATTTTTTAACTAGTATTAGTGAAAGTTACTATTTTTAGTAGCATTAAGCCAATGATGATGTCTTATTAATTACAATTCTATGAGGTAAAGTAAATCGCGAATTATGATTTTTTTCCTATATTTTAAAGAACGATTAGTATTCAAATCTTCTCTTTTTCTGTGGTAAATAGAAATTTTTATGTCGAACAATCAATAATACAACTGTATTTTTTTAATTGTATAAAGAGTATAATTCTATTCATTCTTTATCAAACAAAAAAAAAAAGCAGATTAATATTTTACTTTTATAATCTAATACTCTTATAAATACCAAAGTTATAAAATATCGTATTTTAATCGACATAACAACTCCATTGCTATATTTGTATACCGATATTTAATTATTAATATTAAACGCCTTTAAGAATCGCAATATACAATAAGAAAATAGAGAATCACTTGCTTTGAATCTGCCAATTGAAAAAGCAATTTTCAGATGAAACTTAGCGATTAACATGTTTAAAAAAATTCTATAATGATTTGAAAGCAATTATGAATATAATGACGTACATCGTGCAATATTATCTCGAAAAAGCATTTTGACATTCAAAAGCACTACTCGAAATTTTCATTCAACAACATCAAAGTTTATTATCAACATTATTTCTAAGTTGAAACGGTGTCAAACAATGAATTTATTTTTAAAAGAAAACGCTTTTTTATTTATGTACTAAAAATTATAATTTTTTCCTCTATCTTATACTTTTTAGTCTTTAATTTATTGTTTATTATTAGATTAATATCATGGAACACTGAAATTAGTGTTTTTAATCAAATTGATTACTTGGTGGGGCCACTCGCAGGAATAAAATTTTGATAAAATAAATAGATAAACTAATAATTCAGAAAATTTTAAAAATGCTGTCATTAAAAAATATAAGTTTTTAAAGTTTCAAAACTTTTTCATTTATTTTAAAACTGGGTTAAAAAAATTAATTACTAAGTTTCTTCTTTATAAGCATGAAAAAAAAAAGTTCAATGTTTTTTTTTTTTCATGTTTCTATTTTTAAAAGCTTAAATAAGTTGATTTATTATAAGATCATGATTTTCAATAAATAATTGAGAATCAGTTATTAAATCAACTAATGAAATCAGTTAAAGAAATATGAATACAAAAATCTTTTTTTTCTTTTTTTTCCCTCCTTAAATGTGTTTTGATAAAATCCTTACATCTGCTGTTTTCCAAGCTGAAAATACCTGTTAGGTTCCTGAAATATTAAAGACCCATTTTTAAAAAAAACAAGCCAATTGGCGATAACCAGCCAAAAAAGGAACTCTAAGGCTCACTTACACAGGCATGGCGCCGGCACCCTATGGCTTGACAATTCCGTGAACAATCATGGTTCCTCGAGTAGGTAGATAGGTAAAGTAAGGTAGTGAGACGCCGGGATGGCCGTCCCACAAATAGACTCTCCGGTGGTCCTTGATGTCTATCTACTGACATTCATCAGAGCAAATACGTGTGTCATTGATAAAATCTTACTTAGTTTGGATAACGATGCCAACAATCAGCATAAAAATCGTCAATAAAAAAACTGAGAAGCAAACATGGCGGATTTTTTTAATGTTATCACCATAACAAGAACATTAAACTGTGAAAAATCAGCTGTAAAATCTATTGTTAGAAAGTTAAGTTGAGAGGGGGGGAGGGTTGACTTTAGGGTAGAAAAGGAAGAAGTTCGTTGGAGGCCAATTAAGAAGTCATGGCCAGAATAGAGAGCTGAGTCATAGCGGAAAAGGGTGTTTTGCCGAAAGTTAGGAATTTGAGAAAAATGTGACAGAAATAAATGTCTGTTTTAGTATCCAGCTATCTTGGTGTTTTGAAAATCTGCTGCTCCTTTGTGAGATCTACTTAGAATGTTAATGCTCCAATGGAGATAAGAGTTTCAACATTCCTGGACATTCTAATGATGAAATCGATTCTTTTGTTGTTGTTGTTTACTTTTGCTCTACTTTTAAGAATCGGGCTGATAGAAAGTTTATACAGAAAATAATTAACCCATTGCAATGTGAAAAATGATTAATTAATAACCTTTTTGCTTTTTTTTTCTAAAATTATGGAAGTATTTATAATGCTTCGTAAATCATTTTTTAAAATGTTACTTATATGATAATTAATATTCGTGTTTGTCACGCAAGTTAAGTTTTATTATAGATCGTAATAGGAACATCGAACTTGAAAATTTTTGTCTGAAATGTTGATAAACTGTGCCTGATTTTTTTCATATTAACCCTTTGCCATCGGAAAAATAATTTGGTGCAAAATTATTCACATAGCACAAGGGATAGTTCATTGTCCCAGAAAATAAATATGTATTTAATTGTTCCAAGCTGAATTTCCAAGAAAAATTAATTTTCTTTAAAAAAATAATCTTTTTAGAACTCTGCAGGTATTTTTAACAATCAAAATTGAAAAATAAATAAATAAAACATCAAAGTGATGCACCGTCTTGAATGGTACCAAAGAGACACCACTCGAGTGCGAAGGGTAAAAAATACACTCATAAAAAAAACGTTAGACAAGTGATAGTTTTTTTGCAGTTCAAAAAAATTATCGCTATATGTATAATGTACATAAAATTGTGTAATGTCAAATTCTCTATTCTTTGGCCAACACACAAACAGAGAGACAGAGAAAGAAGGTGAGAAACAGACACATACATACATCTTTATTATGAATGAAGATTTTTATAATCAATGATGTAAATCCATATTTATTTTAATATATCAATTATCACTATTTTTGATTTTCTACTTTTCTGATTACAGGCTCTTTTACAATTTTTTTAAAACTTCGTCATATATAAAATTCGAGCTTTTGCTTTCCTGTTAATGATGATGCCGTGTCCGTGTTTCTACGGAAAGGGGGTGCAGTAGCTTCTGAGGGTAAAGACCCCTGAGCACCCAGAAGGCAGAAGTCTGACTTCTTGCTCAGATGAAAGTGGCACACTCATTCACTTGCACAACCCCTTTTGACAGGGTAGCTCATTCATACATCTTACAGATGGAACACAGAGCAACCATGCCAGAACCGGGATTCGAACCCGGAAAGCCTAGATCACGTGGAAGATACACTACCCCTACGCCAGGATGCCGGCACTTTCCCGTTAATAACAGTTACTATATCAACCAAATCCAAGTAAATAGATCTTGATAAATGATTAAAAATTATAGGAAATTTAAACATCGAAGTTATTATTCATCATCCCGAATTAGAACGAATATGAATGCAGATATATATAAAACTCTACATTTGTGACTAAAAATATTTGTTATCCCAAATCTTTAGATCAATAATTATTGACTTCATGTATCTTAAAACTTCTTGCAGGTTTAAATAGAAACCGTACGGTATAAAAGAATTTTATTTTACTTTTTCTTATCTGTTCATAGAGTAGATAAACGCAGACGATTCCGCGTATGCAGAAAAGGGGGGAAAATTGTACTTAGAAATCAGGTGTACCGTAATGTAGCCTATTGAAAGAGAGCCTTGAGCATTTTATCTACGTCACTCATTTAAAAGATTGTGTTTGTGATCAACCAATCGCACAAAAAGACCTGCAGTGAGTTTGCACATGATTGGCTGCATATTTATTCTATTATAATTGTAAGCATTCTCCTTAACTACACTTGCTTCATCTGAAGTTTGACTGCAAACTTATTCTAATGAAATAACAACGTATGGTATTGAAGTGGGATATAGAAATACATCTATTTTCTGACTAGCTTTAGATAAAATAGTGATAACAGAATGTTAAAGATTTTAGCTTACATATTCAAGGCAAAAATGTAAAACAGGTTAAGGGGAAAAAAGATAATATTTTCCGAAAATTATTGAAATACTGACCATAAAATTAACAACTCTGTAATATAAATTCCAATCAAGAAAAATATTTTTTTTCTTTCCAGGTTTTCTTCTTTTTCCTCTCGTCTATTTTTCAAGTAGCTTCTTTCTGAACGAGCTATATGAAGTTTAATTATTTAAATCAGTTAACGTTTGGTTGTTTTTAAAAATTAATTTTGAATTATTTAACAATTATATAAAAGTTAAAGCAAGAAAATTAAATTAAGTGTCATAAGTTAAATAATCAGAGATTTTTGATTAGCTATTTGCGCAATAAACTAGATAAAAGGTAACTTTAAACCACATTCATTTCAACAGCGAACAAATTCGAGATAATATTGCTAAAATTGCTAAATTGCTAAAATTGCTATCATTGCTAAAATTATCGTGCACTATGGTTAATTTCACATAATTATTTTATAACTGCAGATGAAATAATATTGATTTAGTTTTACTTACATCCCTTTTTAAAATAATACTAGGTCTACATTACAGCGGAGGTCCTAATTTCGCACCTTACAAGAATCACACTTGAGTCGGTATTACATTCTCTAAGTTTCTAGCATAGTGGAAAACTTTTGACTTCGTTGGATTTCATATGCATCAAGCCCATTCACACCATAGAATTTTAGAAGAATCTTTTAGTCCTGAATGTTGAGACCTAACTATCATGTCACAAAACATCAAAAAGAAAGAAACTTGGAAATGTTTAGTGGGTGGATAAATTCAAATCAGTGTACTGTTTGTTGGTGTCGTTTTAATTTCACAAGATATCCATAAAATATCAAGTGTTATCATACTTTTAGCTTTTATTGCGATATGCTAAACGGCGTCCCGTCACCGAGGTAGAGCGTCTTTCCTGTGATCTGGGCTCCTGGGTTCGAGTTCCTGTTGTGGCATAGTTGTTCATCCTCTGTTCTATCTGTGAGATGTGTGAATGTGCCCTCCTGTAAAAGGGAGTTGGGCAAGCGAGTGAATGGCAAAGTCATTCTGTTGGCCCTAGTTGGCGCTACTAAAACAAGAGACGCACCCTATTGGCTTAAATTGCTGTCTTCCTAACAATGCGCTTTCCCAGAGGCAAATGTCTTAAAAAACAACAAGATATGCTGATAGAAGTAAAACAACATTGCATCATATTACAACATAAGAAAATATGCATTATATTTTATATCTTCTCTGCAATGCACTACATTAATTAAATTTCAGAATCTATTAATCAGATTTAGGGGCTGGAAAGAGGACCGATCCTTTAGAAACATAAATCTCTATTCTACGTTTTGTCTAAAATTTTAATTTGATCTACATGGCTAATATTCTGATTCACCCAACTTGAAAGTTACTGAATAATTCATATTTTTACGCTTTGGTCAAATAACAACGACTAAGCAGTCAACTACATTTGATCACCATTTCCCCTCAAATTTACACTTTAAACCTTTTGAAAATCATTTATCCAGATGTATTACAAAATGAATCCTAATGCTCAGTGGGTTTACCATATTTTGGAACTCGAATCCAATAGCGTAATTTATGAAAACTCTAAAGAGCGTAATATGAAAAGTTGTCAGTTTTTTTACCAAACTATTTGAAAGTTTTAAAGTATTCTTTTAAAGTGTTTAGATTTTGGATTGGATTATTGTGGGAAGAGAATTTGGGAAAATATTTAGATTTTCTTGAAGTGATGGACTGCTCCTTGCTTAACAGGGCGATAAGTGTATTGAGAGGAAGGTCAGTGATTGACAACTTTGTAGCTGGTAGTCAACTGCCTAGAAGGTCAGTTTAGTAAATCCACTTATGTTATGAATAGGCTATCTTAAATACAGCAGTTGGCCACAACAAATCCGGTCGATATTGCTTCGTTCAGTGGTGGTGGAGTGATTGACTATACACAAGAAAAAATCTAGTTTGTGACTTTTCTTAAATCTTATGATTTTTCAATGTCCAAATAATTCTGATGGCTTATGATGTACTACCTAAGAAAATAAGGCTCAAGAAACAGTGCAAGATTTATGAAAAAGTACAAAAAATGTTTATTTATTAGCTGGGTGATAAGAGTGATTACTAGCTGGGTGATACATAATCAATTATTTCATAATCTTCTTCTTTTGGCCTTCCCAGATCATCCGGACCTGGTAACGGTGGTAAACGCCCTTCGTTGTACTGAAAGTATTCTCTCAACTTATCCGGTGCCCTGTTTTCCCCTTTAGGATGTGCGTTATTCAGTACTGGAACATCAACCTCTGGATCGAGACCTCTGGGTATGTAACCACCTGGCAGGAGAGCTCTGCCTTTCACTGGTGGGGGCAAGCAAAGTCTGTTCTGACAGAAGTAGTCCGTTCTTCCGACGTTGTGACACCAAGTTCCTTCAGGGAAGAAAGTGTCTATTCCTCTGTCGTTGAATTCTTGGCGAGGGGTGTACCAAGTACCAGTCTTCATTTTACAATAAACAGCACATGATTGCCATTGGCGTTCTGTAAAGAAATTTTAATTTAATTTTGCCATTGGCGTTCTGTAAGGAAATTTTAATTTAATTTTTAAAAGTTAAAAAATATTCCATAGTAAATGAAAATTTAAGTTTTATACAATTTTATAACAAGGATCATCAAATGTAGAATGTCTGATTAAAGGGATAATGTATTAATAATTTTTGTAATAGAATTTGCAATTTAAAATAATTGATTTCTAATTAATTTAAGTATTCTTGAATGGAAATAGTTTATATTTGTATCCAAGAAAACTGTTATATTTATAATGGATTTATTTTCTCCTCCTAGGAGTTTTAACTTTTCTTAGAATAATGATTGAAATTTTCATCCTAACATTAGCGAGCAAAAAATTGTTCTCAAAACAGGTATATTGTAAATTGGTTGTTGCTAGTATCTTTTTCATGACTACTGCGTAATAAGGAACGTAGCTGTCGAAAAAGAATCAAAGGTCATTATGATCATAATGGGTATGAATTTGTCATTCTGCTGTTTGCTGTAGTTGGAAGAAACGTGCGATTTATTGAATATTTTTACTAACTAATATGAGATTATTTTTTTGATCATAAAGGCAATAATTTGCGTACAGGAATATTGTTCTGAGCATAACATGTAAATGGGCATGATGATGGATATTTCTTTCACACTGCATTTAAATATTTTATATATTTAAACTAAGATTTGTTAAAACTTTTTTCTTTAATCTAGAGCATGAATTACATCACCCTGATTTATTTCACAATAAAAGAAAAATTTAATCAAAGTAGGGGTAAAAATAAAAAAATTCTAGCTAGAAATAAAACGCGAATTGTCTTAGGATAAAATTAAAAATGATTCAGATAAGATTTTAGAAAAGTACACTCTTACTTTCATTATATTTCACTTGAACACCAACTGGAGTAATATCTGGAACATATTTTGAGAAAAATTCACATCTTTCCTTTGCATAATCCACAGGTGGTACATAATTTTTGCACAACTAAAACAAAATAGATAATATTTAGAAATCTATGAATAAAAAAATTAGTTATATAATCAGATGATGAGAAATTTAAGTCAAATAACTACATAGATCAATTGGAATTTAATGAAGGATTTGTAGAATATATGGCCTGTAACATTTTAAAGCTTAGATGATAACAATCTGTAATCTGGTTTTTAATGTAGAATTAAAAGATTTAAATGATTGGTGGCTACCTCGATTTTTAACTTTTCCAAAAGCAGCTAAACCATGCTAACTTAATAAGGTTAGATGGTCACTTTAGGTGGATTTTGGAACATATTGTGCATCTTAAAAAAATGTGCAATATAGATCACAAAATATAGAGAAGAGAAAAAGATGCGATCTGCAAAACAGTGTAAAAATACAATTAGATATTGAGTAATTTTCACAATTGTGTTTGTCAAGTGATTATGGCATCGTAGAAATCGGAAAAAATATTAAGTTATTTTCAACACACTTTTTTGAATTTCACATAGAAACAAATAAAACAAAATATTATCGAACAATTCCAAATTATAATTGTTCAAACAAATTAAATAAAAGGAATAATAATTGCAATAATTTTAATAAAACATTTGATAAATTTTATTCTTGATGTCTTGTTTTTGTAAATTTTACTGAGTAGACAGAAGCAATTATATTCTATTATACTTACTTTAGAGTCATCACAGAAATGTACTCTAATGTTATCGCCTTCGCAGTACTTTTCAGTGTTTTGAGGCCTGCATAAAATTAAAATATAGGAGATAAGTTTAATCTTTTTTTTGCTGTTGAAAAAAGACTTACATGAACTTATTTAGATAAATAAACTTTTAATAAACTTGTTAAGAAAGTTTATTAAAAACAATGAAAACTAAATAATTAGATATACAGCAAGGGTTTGAATACTATCAAATCACATTTTGTTTATAGAAAAAAAATGAAATCTAAATAAATTTGTGATTTCCAAACTTAAAAATAAAATAAAACGATTCTATAATAATCAATAAGAATTTGGTTCTTAATATGAATGTTACTTACTTAGGATTGTTGCAGTACCGTTTATCTATGGTCACCGCCCTTGATTTCTTGATACATCCTGATTTACACTTGCCTTTTGTCCAGTCTGACCATCCACCTTTGACCACCTTTATTTTTTCCGATCCCCAGGAAACGCATTCTCCATTTTTGCACCACTAACGCAAAAAGAATTAAAAGTAAAAATAATGGTATACTTCAAAGATATTCTAAATGAAGCAAAAATAATTTCTGACCAAAACCACAAAATATGAGATTTTTTTAATATTCCTCTTGAAATTATTTATCTACATTTTCATTTATATTCTTATTCATACCCTATGTGATAATAGTGGCACTTTGAGTTAGACTGCCTCATAATATTAATATAATGATACCTAGTATACCAAGATGTTAAGGAAATGTTCCCATCTAGGATGTCAGTGTTCAAGGATGCTCAGTATTTTGATACGTTAACACAAATGTAAATGTGTATGGGCTCTAAATGAGAATTACAAAAGTATTATGAATCTGAAATATAAACAAAAAATTATTATGAATTTATTACATATAAAAACAATTATTGGGCAATGTTCAACTTGAAATGGAACTTTTTGAAATATTGTCCCTTACTCAATTAACCTTCCAAATATATAATCCATTCTAAGATTTTTTTTATTTGTTCTGGTATTGTTTCTACCATTGTAAACGAACCCACCAATGATTGAACTTCAGGTCTCATTGGTTTGGCTTTTTAAAATGGAACACAATAACGTCAAAATGATTAAATTCAGAAAGTAGGAAGTTTATTCATTATTTTGTTGGGACAGCTAGTATGAAACTATGGAGGAAATTTGATGCCTTGTATCGTTTTGAAGAAAATCAACTGAATGGTGCAGCTCTGTATGATTTATTGGATAGGCTTCATTTTTTATCTTCAATATCTTCGAGTTATATTGCAGTATGCTAGATGGATTGTATATCATCATGCCCTTTATAACCGGAGACAGATTAGACTAAGGATATGATTTCATTAAAGTGCATTTCAACTTGAACAATGCCTACTGTTTTTCTTTATTGTAAATATACGCTAATTTTTCACTTTCTTCACAGTCTTGTATGTAGAGATTCCTGAAGTCTGTCATTTGTACCTTTTTTATAGTTGAACTGCAGGGTCAAAACTTCTATGCATAGCTGGTTTTATTGAAGAAGACAAAAGGGATACTAAAGATTACATCTAGTGGACTCAAAAGGATTATATTTTAAGACTAGAAGGCGCACTGTCCTAAGAATTCAAAAATCGAAATAGCCTGTTTTGGAAATTATGAGTTTAATTCAAATAACGTTTAATGGATTTTACATGTAATAAGTATATTCTCATCAATTCATTTAACTTCCATTATTCTTTTTCAAAATTCGAGTAAAGTTCGTTATTTTTTTTTATCGAATATTCCGGAAATGCGAGATTTCAAGGTTTTAAAAAGAGGAAAACATCAAGAACTCTAACTTTATCTCACCATGATATTCAAAATCAATTGAGCTTTATTATTAAATAATTAATTTATATGAAAACAATTAGATAAGTATATACTTGATGAAGTTCGTTGATTTGCGAAGAAATAGTAATGGAAAATCACCTACCTTTTTTCCGCCACAAAAAGTTCCTTCCAGAGCCGGCCCTGCAGCATAATACCCTATCCTTCGAGGAGTCTTGCATAAAGTTTCATGACACACAGACTATAGATAGTGTACATGCAACGAAAACAGTTCATAATTTAAGAAATAAAGTACAAAAAACATATAAAATAATTAGAGAAATAAAATGCTTACATACTTCTTTAATTCCTGAAAATAAATCAATAAAAGTTACATTATAGAATAAGTTTTAAAGCAGTAAAGAAAGAACTGGCACAGATAGATGCATATTTTTTATTCTGTGATACCATCACCCTACATTAAAATACTTTAAAGGAAAGTGTGTTGTGTATTGTTTTTAGACCATTCGTGCTATGTTCAAAAACGGATACATTTTCTTCCAAATCAAATATCCAGGGAGTTGGCGAGAAGCAGAAATCCAAGCAGAGCAAATCTGTGGATAACAAACACGGGGCCATCAAAAACTGTCTGTAATCAGCTAAATAAAATGTAACACTAAAATGTTCTAATGAAAGAAATTATGCAAATAAGGTTATTTATTGTAATTTCATCATTACAAATTCGCTTTCATTTTTTTGAATTCATAATTTTTTTAATTTAAATTTACTGTCTAGGAAATTTTTAATGGAATCAGCTCGTGTTCATGAGAGATAGGCAGTTTGCCTTTAGGATTCCATTCTATATTTTTCAGGAGGTAAAAATAAAGAGCAATTATGTTTTAAATGACATAGACAACCCTGCTTTTCATGTACTTATGAGATCAATTGCTTGTTGTATCTAACAAGTATCACATATGACTCTATTTAAACTATATTTTTAATAGAAATATAATCACTTTCATATGAAAAATTTACAAAGATATCGATGCTGAAGTCTAAAGTCTCAGTATGTCTTATGGTATATTTAACCACATCTTGTCCTAACCTATACAGAGTAAGTCAAAATAAATAACCTGATTTCATGTGTTTACTACGCAATATGTAACAAATGTATACATAAAAAATGCACATAAATGAAGAGGTAATATAAGCAGGTTTTGAATATACTCCTCACAAATATTCAACATGCTGTTTTTTGTTACACAGGTTATCAATTCTGAGATATAAATCTTGGCGAATTTTGTGCAGCATGTCTGTATTGATGCTAGTGATTACAGTTGTAATCAAATCAATCATGATCGTTGGACCTTGACGTATGTACATTCGATCTTTTACAATCTCACCAAGAGCAGGAAAAAAATCGCATAGAGACATGCTGCTCAAAGTTTGGCAAGAACTACATTTCGAACTTGATGTATGCCGTAAAACAAAAGGAACTCATATCAAGCATTTGTGTGGTGTACATTCAAAACAAGCTTATATTACTTCTACACGCAGATACATTTTTTTATGAATACATTTATTACATTTTGCGTAGGACACCAGCGAAACAACGGTGCTCATTTTGATTCACTCTGTTTTATGATATCTTATCCTTTCACCGTTTGCAAAAGGAACGATGGAATTAAAATATAAATAATACAGTTCTTGCAACTTCATACTGGTATGAGTTGATCCCATTGACAATTTAGCAATCTACTGTCAAAAACTATTTTTTTCCTTCATACTTTACCTTACTATTATTTAATACAGTATATTGTCTATGTCTATTATTGATTATTATAGTAAGTATAGATCTTTTTGTTTCTTCATTATTTATAACTCAATCACGATTCAACCTGCTGACTTGATATATAAAAAACAATATTATGCATACCGAGTGCTTGTATTTTTTCAATTCATGAAAACAATAAGTTTAAAATTCAATCGTACATCGCAGAATATTTTTGAATCTTTATAAATGCTTTATATTTAGTACTATTCTAACTATTCTACATCTTGAAGAGAGGGACAGTCTACTAAATAAAATGCATAATCTAGCGCTTAACATTAATTGTCAGGGAGCAGTCAAAATTCTTACTGATAAATAAGCTTTATTTAATGCCTTTTAATTTAATGTTTCTAGGCGAGACATATATTCTCTTTTTATTCAGAGAGCCGTTTTCCTTTTTCTATTGGATGCTACACACATTTGTTTTATATTTCTTTTGTATAAAAAAACAAAACTCAGCTTAATTTTTAAAAACAGTCAGTATCCACAGTTTATGAACAAAAGCATTTATTAAAGAAAGATAGCAAGAAAATTGTTTTTAGATATAATGAGGCTTTCTAAAGCACACTTAATTCATTCGATGTTGCAAAGAATCCGAGCTATCTATTTCACGGGAAACAAAGTAGCGACAAAATTTTCTTAGGAATGCAAACATTTTGTTAAGGCTGGCTATGAGGAGACTTTATTGCGAAATATTCAAAAAAATTGTTGCCAAGTACCCAAAAGATGTGTAGAACTAGGTTTCATTAGAATTTTGAAACTTGATAGAAATAAGATTGTAGGTCTAAGCCTTTTTCTGAATAGAAGTTTATTTTAATGGTATACTTTCATCAAAAGTACAAACATATCAGAGAAATAATACTTACTGAAAACACAGTTTCGTTAAATACAGTGGCATCTTCATCCCTTAAGAATATTTTGCACTGGTCATGAGCATCCCACACCTGACCAGGTTTCTCTTTAAACTTTTGATGATCTTGATCTTTTGAGGGTGTTCCTTGGGGCTCGTCAAATAGACACTTTTTGCTGCAAAGGTAATACATTAAAATGAAAATCAACATTTGGGAATTATATAAATTTTGATTTGATTAATAATATTAATTATATAAATTTTGAATTAATAAATGTTGATGATAATAGCGATTTTTATGATGTTGTCTAATGTTTGGAACAGATCAATAAAGTAATTAGTTTCGTATAGTGCAAGCTTAAGATTGCCTCATAATGTTAAAATCAAAGTTCAAACATAAGCGTAAAAAAAGCCATTTGCTATAAAAAAGTGAAAATCGAAAATTTCTTTTGCATTTTAATTTAAAAAAAGAGAACTAAATGTTTATTAACATATAGGTTATAATTTCTAATCATCATTGGCGTTTAAAACAGGAAAGTTAGCAGAGAAATTTTAAAACTCAGAAATAAAATATTTCTTGATAACCAACTCACTCGGATTTTTCCAGAACTTCTGAACTGCATTTGGACCAAGTAGTCTCCCCTTTTGTTCCTCTGCTAGGAGACATCACGTGTCCATTTGAAGGACACTTATTATTGGGAGGGCCATCATGATACATTCCGAGACTGAAATATTAAATGTGCTATCAGTATTACTATAAATTTAGTTAAAGCATAATATATTATCAGTATGTGTACTGTACATATCAATATTGATTCAATAGAAGTGTGATAAGCTGGAACTAGTGGTAAGTATCCAATGAATCAAGTAGGGCCGTGGTGGCCAGGTGGTAAAGTCTCGGCTTCGGAACCGGAGGGTTTCAGGTTCGAGACTCGATTCCACCGAAGAAACGTCGTATGAGGGGGTATGTTACACGCTAAATCTGTCAGGCCAAATGTCCTCCCACTGGTATGGCGTGGTGTGGAGAGGGAGGTGCCAGTTCAGGTGTCGTCCTCGTCATCTGACCGTGGCTCAAAATTGCGAGGTCCGTCCCAAAATAGCTCTCGTGTTGCTTTAAACGGGACGTTAATATAACTAAACCAATGAATCAAGTATTTTTGAACATAATTTACCAAAAGGAAGAGGAAGCAAACAGAGCTTTGAGTTTTATTTATTTTTTACTTTTTCATATACATAGTATGAGAAAGTAAACGTATCGTCAAAAAATTTGAACTCAAGATTTTGATGAATTTCCAATTTTAGGTCTCCCTGAGTTCAAAAACCGTTTTTATAAAATGTCCGTGGGTACGTCTGTGACAGAAACTACTCAAAACGGCTTTTAGCAAGATGGTTGAAATTTGGTATAAGGTCTTTACACCAAATTTGCAAATTTCTATCAAATTTTGAGCAAAATATGTTCAGAGGAAGTCTATCTGACTTTTCGTATATATTTTGTTTGGTATCTACAACTTTTCTCAAAGATTGAGTCACCTTTATAAATATCAAGAGTATCCCGTTTCCATTGCAATTAAATGGTAATTTATTATAAAGTCAATTTATGATCTAAAAAGGCATTATAAAAATTCGTCCACTTACTTATGTCCGATCTCATGAGCAGCAATGTAAGTCGACAGTAATCCTGCTGAGGGATAGGGTCGACCATCGTCACTAGTTGTACCGAATTCAGTAATGACACATGCATGTTTCTTCAAACAGACGCCTCCAACTGGTGCTAATCCTAAGGAAGGTATATGTAGTATAAAAATCCTGCTGCTATTTTAAAATCATATTTGACAAAGATGCATGAAATATTCGAGTAATTAAATTAATCGATTTTTAATGACTAAGTAAACTTAGAAATATACGTATATAACTCTCTTTGCACAAAAAACCATGATATTAAGACATACATAAAAAATTTGAATGTAATTGAATTAATAAAAAAAAATTTTCTCAGTGTATTATAGCCGAAAAATTTTATATATTTTAATATGCAATCATGAGATTAAATTCAAAATTTTTCAATCGATTAATTTGACAAAAATTTGCAGTGTGGTTGAGAATAATGCACATGGGTAGTATATGGTCTTAATTTTGAATTTAAACATGTTATCTGAAAAAATATCAAAACTCCTTTCATATTACTGGGCACATAGCAAATTTTTTTTGATATCATCATTTGGAAAAATTTCGTTAAAAAATAATGATAATAAATAGATAGTTGTATCTCTGCTTATTTATGGAATTTATATCCATATAAATCTTCCGTCTTATTAAACAAAATATAAATTATTTTTGCTTTTATTTCTAATGGATGATAAAATGTTTATAATAAACTAAATTTTACCAACGAAAATAGATTCTGAAATTTTTGCAAAAAACTTTCATTATGAATTTGATTTCTTGGTCCGTTTGTTGGAAGATATTTATATTCTTCTAAAAATATCAAAATGAAAATTTAAATATTTTTGTTCAATATCAAATCAAAATAATTCAAATAAAATTTCCAAAATAAAGAAATAGAACCTAACAAAGGCATTTAATTCTAAAGAAACTTTTTTAAATGAATTTTACTACAAGGCATACTGAAAAACAATTCTTACCCATTGTAATACCATTCTTCTTTCCCTTCTCCATAGCATAAAAATTCAAGCTGAAATAAATATTTTATTATTGTATCAAAATTTACTTTTAATTCATTTATATCAATGGAATAACTGCGGAATGCAATTGGTACATAAATTTAAATGTTAAAATATAAATAAATTTATTAAGACAGTATTGTTTAATAAAAGTATAATCATTATAAACTCAGCAAAAGTTGTAAATTTTCACTTTATAGATAAACAAATTATAAAATACTGAAATTTTTCTTTGTGATAATAAATTAGGAAACAGTATTGTTATTAAAGCTCTATTAATTTAAAAATTGTTTTCGTATTAATTATTTTAATAGGATTGTAGAAATCGAAGCATCATTGGCAAATTGTGTCTTATTTTCTTTTATTTATTAACACATTTATTTACGAAGAGTTTCCCAATGCAAGATAATAAAATGCCCCTGGATAAATGTTATAAATGTAAAGGATTATGTTTTAAATTTCGGCTGATTTTTCACTTTTTCCAAATAACAATAAATCTTTACTTAAAAGCAGTGCTTAGTAATAATTTCAAAGATAGAACATTAATAATCTTATTATTTTTTTTCTTATTAATAAACAACAGTATAATAAAATCTATTATGAACAGTTTAAAATAAATGAAATATAATTGTCAATACAATATAGAGATTATGTATATACATCACCCCTATATTGCGCAATTGATATTACTTTTGTTATTACTATCATTATCTATTTACATTAGTAAAGAAAATTATATAATTGATTAAAAAATATATCGATACTAATTCTATTTTCATAATTAAGAAAGGGAATTAAAGATGTAAAATGAATTATTTTAACCAGCAAATATTAATTTGATAATCAAATCAGAATTTAATCTTAAATTTTTTGATAATCATGAAATTTATTGATGTAGATCAACATATCTTCTTGAAAATTAAACAATCGTAAAATGAAGAAATAAAAATGACTATGTGTACAAAAGTGTGAATTTTAATTTTGAAAAGAAAATGCTCTTATGAAATTTGAGAAAAATTGCAAGTGTTCATTTAGATGTGATCAATGTTATTTGAAATTTTCCTCTATTTCGTAAATTTATAAAAATTGAAGACAGCAAAATTACCCAGATATGTATAAAGCAAGATCCCAATGATTTGGATCGCTATCTGAATCAGGGTTCTTTTTGGCTTGATATGCGCAGAAAGAATCCAAAAGCTTGTCTCTGTCACCATCAGCGTGAGGCAAATCAGACTGAAATATAAAGAATTCGAGAAATTGTAACTGAGAAAATCCAAATAAAGTAAAATTAAAATTATCATGAATGTTAGATTATCGTTGCCTGCATGAATTTTGAAATGACAAGTTCCCCATATCTCCAAAAGATGGATAGCGAATGGAATGGAAAGTGAAGGCAAAAGCGGAGTAAATTGTGGGTGTACCTATCGTTATCTACTGTTATAACTTTACAGTTTCTTACCTTAACATCTTTGTAATGCTTGAAAACATCGACTCTTGATACCTTTTTCTCTGATTGCGAGATTAGGCCCGGGGTAAGTAATTTCTACCTGTTCTTGGAAGAAAAAAATTTCTGTCTAATCATTACTTTCCCACAGACAACAGCGATATGCTGGCTCCATTCTCAGAAGACAGATTTCTGTGATAGTGGATTGCAGAAACTTATCCCTCGGTCGGATAAGAGTTACAATTCCGGTAGTTATGTTGCGAAGGAGCTCAAAAATGGCTGTATCTTTTGTAATAAATATTTCCACGTAATTGTGTTTTGTTTCATTTTGCATACAATAAAAACTTACTTTCTAGATAACTCTCGTAAAAATTGTCCGTTCGGGCCAATGCTGTATCTACCATCGAAAGCAAATATCCTTAAGACACATGGTTACATATCTGTACAGATGTATCAATGTTTAACGATAAAGACGAAGCTGGAGCTGAGGTGTATTGTAATCTTTTTTCATGCTATGCACCATTAAACTCATTACAATGGCGAAATCGAGGCTATTTATATCGCATTAAAGCAACTGGATATCCGCCCAACGTCTTTTTGCAAATCGGTTATTATGTCAGACTCCTTGTCATCTCTGCGCAGATAACACTTGTATATAGTAGAGGAAATAACTCTCAACGCCAATCTCTTTCTTTCCAATGGATCCCAGCTCATTGCAGGATTCCTTGGAACGAGGCTTCTGATTTTTTTCCAAAAAGGGTGCAAGAGATCTCCAGAGACATTTGGGAAACATCTCATTTCATTCAGTCATCCTCCTCTTGTTAAAAAGTAGATATACATCCAGGATAAAGCAGAGAGCACTGTGTGACTCTGCGGTAAGTCATGGGTTTCACTGTTTAAGGATACAGGTTGATGTCAGATTCTCCTAGAAGTGCAACTGTGGTGCTTTTCCTCCTTACTACAGGCTATGACTGTTTGCCAGCATACTTGACTCAGGCTTTGTGACACTTTCGTTCGCCCTCTGTGCAGGTAACATTAAATTCCTAATGCTACTCATATTAACTCAGGCTCTACACTTGTGTTTTTAAACAGTCAAGCTCAGAGATATTGGAAGGCCAGTGATCTAATGACGTCATAGCTAAGCTTCTAGGCATTCGTGCTAAATAAATATGGATTATTCTCTCTGTGGCCCAATAGCTAATATCTAAACTTTTGGGATCAGCATATATTTCCATTTGGAAAACTGCTCTAAATGTCATAAAGAATTTTATTTTATATTCGTTGGATCAACAGATAAATTATTTTACACATTACACGTTTTAATGAAATTAAAAAAAAATTACAATGTAACATTTGTTTTACTATGGTGAAGTATTTTATATACAGTTCCCCCTTCCCATTTCGTGTAATATTCTTATATCTCCAAATTTAAACAAAAAAACGATCTATACTTCTGAGTCACGAAGTTTTGGCTACCACTATTTTCGAAAATTTTAGACTATTTCAATAAATGTCTCTAGGAAGTTCCACTAGGCACAATTTGGAATCTATGACTAATTTATCTAAAGTAATGAAAAGAAAAATTCCAATAATTGCATCGGTTTTGGTAATACAATAGTTGAACTGATTTTGCTCATCTGATAATTAATCGACCAAAAGAAATTGCATGAAAAACTTTTATAATTGCCCTTCCTGATTGAAACAATATAAAATATAATTCTTAATTTTCTTTAGAGCATTTTCCAAACTCGTTAAATACTCCAAATATAAGCTAAATAGTATTCATGAAATGTCTTTAAAAATTTAAAAATTAACTATTGATCTATGATTGGAATGGATGCTCTTCAGGTTTCGAATTGATTAACACATTTTACTCATTCCTGTTGTAATTTCAAAATTTTACATCACAATGAAATCCATGATACAGTTGTGATCAACAAGTTAAAATTTGTATCTGCGAGTTCTTGTCTATCAACCAATATTAAAATAAATAAAATTTATTTCCTGTTTTTTTTTTATATTTCCTCTTTTTATGAAATATATTTGATTAGAATTCAATTTAATAATTTTTAATGTAGCCTTGCTAACTTTTCATTTTCTATTTTTGAAGAACTGGTTTTATTACTACTCCCTTTTGATATACTTCCTTTTTTATACAAGGTGAAAATTCCTGTAAAATTTTATAAAGAATTATTTTACACTTATTCTACTACCCTTACGATTGTAAGGATGGAATCACCAATTCTCAAGAACTTTTATTCTTACAATTACTAATGCAATGCATTAAAATGTTAACTTTAACCATTAATGAATAAAATAGGGCTTTCATTTATTAAATTTCGATGAACAACTTGTAAGAAGATTTTACAGTTTTTTATTTATAAATACAGTCATTGAACCACTGCCCAAAACAGCACTTATTCACAAATTATTGTTCCTTTATAAATAAAGCTGTTGCCATGATTAAAAAAAATTATAATGTAACATTTATTTTACTATGGTTAGGCATACCAATCCTAGACTGGAACGGAAATTATCTTTTAAGTAAGCAAGTGTTCCTAATGGCATGAATGAATATAGGCTGTGCTAAAATTCTGAGGAAATTTACTGCATCGATGAATAATGATTTTGTAACGGTGTTCATTTTGCGCAATTCAAAGTTTGAATTTCATTATCTGATACGATACTACCATTCAAACTCATTAGGAATTTCATGATTGAATAAGCGATGTTTTTTTTTCCTTGACCTTCCATACAGAAGTGTAATGTACTACAAGTGCTTGAATGAGAAGTCACAAAATTAATAAGAAGATTTTCGCTTCTCCAGGAAATATAGTAAAGATCATGGTTCAAATTGCTTCAAATGCAAAAAAAAATACTTTTGGAGGGATAGAGGAATTGGACCTTGACCGATGATGCTCAAGATTTGTACCCTCAGTTTTAGTATTATTATCTCAACGGTCATAACTCTATTTACTCCAAATGGAACCTCTATCCTCTATTTACTCCTTTGAGGAATAAAGCTGTTATGGTTTATTATTCTCTCCAAGGATCCACTTCCAAACTGTGGATGAGAATAAATATGTATTTGATCCATTGAATGTACGATATTAGGGTGTACTGCCAAGATCCTACCACCGATGACGGGTTGTATAGCTCAGTTAAAGTTCGGTTCATGTGATAAGCGTAATGAGTTTGTTTCACACTACTCAGATTTATGACATAATCTAGTTATTTAATCACTTCTTATGCCAAAGGTGGCTGTATGGGGAGGTCTAATTTACAGTTATTGTTCTGTTATCCCACAGAGACACATCCATATCAACGTAGATATGAAAGTCAGAGAAGTTTCCGGAAGTAATGCCTCTGATGGATATGTTTATACAGCGGGGTCAAAATCCCTATATTCCAATGTCGGAAGATGACTCAGGCGAAGATAACTGAACAGTGATATTAGAGCATCTTTAGTTCCCGTCACAGGCTGTGGCGATGCTTGCCTTTCAAATCATTCCTTATACACTGGCAAGTCGAATATAACTTTTGCGTTTAGGGAATAAACCTTTAAATGGCCCTTTTTTCTAGTCATGGTATATTAAAATATTTTTAGGATTGAGATTGGCCTATGAAAATTTATTATTTAGCTTATTAGATAAATTTAATTTGATTAAATAATTTGATTGAGGAACAAATTAAGGCCCACCATTTTGTGCAAGATACAGAATTTGGTGAGAAGCGTATTTTCCATTAAACAGATAAACTGTCAATGTTTCTTTATTTTCACATGTTATATGAATCAATCAAGCATATTAATATGAATTTGTACTTACAGGTTGTTTCTTCATCACTTCTAGACGCACAATACTGATCTGGATATTTTTCTTCAAAGAAGGCTGTTGATATAATGCTTGCATCTGGAAACAAATACCAAAAAACATTTGTACTTAATTTAAATTCACGTTAAAGTATTTTGAAGTTTATATACACGAATATAGCATTATAATTAAAACTAGCTATTTAACATTGAAGCGAAAATTAATGGAAGCTAATCCAGCATATTCATTTAATAATTTGAATAATGAAAAGAAAAAAAATATGTGAAATGATTTTCTTTAACATCAATCTTTGAACAATCGAATATAAAGTTTAGGTATATATTTCCTTCATTTTTATATTGGAATCAAAAACCATATCTTCATCTTTAATCAATTGTTTAATAGTTTTAAACTGTTTCATTAATTTATTTAAGTAAATATTATTTAATTAATGTAATGTAATTGTAAGATAAATCATCTCATCCTGGTCTTAAGAGGGTGACCCACATTTAAATGTTTTGTTATTTCAACATTCTATAATATTTGTTTCTTAAAAGCTACTTTTGATTAAAATCATTTAATGAAAGGTTTACTTTTGTTATAAGTTTGAAAGAGGGAAGAGAATTATGAATTTTGTATGAAATAAGACAGTCCCAGAATTTATTCCTGCTCTTTGTATGCGTGTTTAATCCTACTCTTGGCAAATATTTTGGAATCACTTCAACCTTTCACATAAATTATTTGTTGGTGACTTCTACTTTCTATATCAAATATACAGGTCGAGGTGCTAATACTAACCTGATTTACAAAACCGAGAATAAGATCTACAAGTTGTTCTTCGGATTTAACATGAGGCTGGAACATTTCGTAACCTTTTTGGTCAAAGAATACGGCCAGTTCCAAATAGAGATTCTTGCCCTTTGCGTAACTTTCCTGCCTCTTGGTCTTGTCTTCTTTTTCTGATGACACTTCGTTCAAAGACTCGTCGGATTCTGTTTTCATGTCATCAAAATCCAAAGATCTCACCATGATGTCATCATCGTCTAATTCATATTCTGAACGCGGGGAAGGAACATACTGTTCATCTTCCCATTTTTCTGGAAGAAAGAAACAGAATCATAACTTAATTATGTATTTTCAATTTATTTTATTTTTTATTAGCTTTATGTGATATCTATAAATAAATTATGTTGTGAATATTCTTATTTTAATAGACATATTACGTACTTAGTTCACCTTTACTTTTTCGTATAAGAAATATAGAGAAGACATAATAATTGTCAAAAAATTTGAACTTCAGACATAGACGAATCTCCACATTATAGACTTCACTGAGTTTGAAAAATACATTTTTGGAAAATGTCCATCTATCTGTCTATGACAAGGATTATTCGAAAATGCTCCGAGCAAGACAAATGAAATTTGGTATACAGATTTAAAACTAAATGTGTAGATTTATATTAAATTTTGAACAAAATCCGTTCAGAGAAAGTCTGTCTGTCCGGCTAGTCGTATATAAGTTGCCATGATAATAACAAAGCAAAGGAAGATAAATAGACAAAATTTGCTACACAAATTTAACGTTCAAAGAAAATACGCTTACTTAATTCTGAGTGAAATCCAACAAATTGTTGATCATCTGTCGATCTACTTTCAGAAAGATATCAACGCGATAGCTCAAAAACGCAATAAATTAAACATATCAAATTGTGATTTTATCATTACAAGTGTCTTTTGTGTCAAATTTCTGTTCCAATCAGCTGAAAAAAAAACCATTCAGAATTCTATTTCTAAGTTGGAATGCTTTTCACTACATGCAAAGGTTTAATCTCGAGGAATCATGCCACAGATTCAGTAAAAATATTAAATTCACGCTAAAGGTCAAGATTTCATAAATAATGTATGCCAATACCATGCCCGCCATTCACTGAGATTAAACTTTATTAGAGAATATGCGAGAAACTTTTGAAAACCCGTTTGTTCTCTATTATATTAACTCTGCATTGATCAAAGTTCTTTAGCGAAAGTAATATAAATCTATGTAACTCAAAGCGATCAACATATATAACAAAATAGTTTAAATGTTTTTCATTAAAATATATTTTCAAAATTAGTCAATGTTCATTTAAATTCTTTTATTAAAATCAGAAGAAGCATTATTTCATCAATTTATTCATATGCTAATGCAATATTTAGCATTCAGCGTTACATATAATAAAATGAATTGAACGAAGGTTTCGGAGTTTAAATTTTTCTCCTGACAAAATTCAAAGTAGATCTAAAATTTTATGAGTGAAACACACATAATAAAATTCAATTGTTAAGCGTGTTTTCGCTTTTACAGAATTCGTGAATGCAGAGTAGCCAACAAGCCTAAACAATATAGCTGAAGACAAATTAGAACTATAATCTGATGATAAAGATCTATAATTATGGATATAAAACTATGCTAATTTTCATACAATCAGCCTATCGCTTTGATTTCGTTTTCTGGAACGTTTTCTGGTATAGTATATATACATACCAAATATACAGGGTGCGCCAGAGAAACTTACTTCTTTGAAAAAACTCCTGAGAGGTGAGTTGGGTAGGTAGAGGAGAGTTACTGGAGGGGAAAATCCCCAAATTTGTTTCCTTTAATAGTCAGTTGCCAACATGCTCTCGTCTAGAGAACAGCGGGCCTTCGTCTTCGAGAACTTCTATTCTAACGGTCGCTCATTTGCTGCTATGCAACATGCCATCCTAGCTCGCTTTGAAATTCCTTCTCCCAAACTCGTTCCTGGCAATAATTCGACTCTGTCGTGAGTTAACTCATTTCTGAAGTGTCGCTAAACCGAGAAATTGACATCAATGGACCGCCAGAATTCGGCAAAGTGTCGAAAGCGTGAGACAGTTCTGCGTTCGGCTCGAAAACACACAGCTGCTCTGAGAATATCTGACACCACTGTTTGACGAATTCTACATCAAGATCTTCAATTTCATCTCTATAAATTGGCTGTTGGACAAGAATTAACTGAACGTGATTTTGTTGCCCGTCAAAATGCATATCAAATGCAACTTGACAACTTGCCTGAAGACGCTGTCGTTTTTTTCAGATACAAGGCCCACTTTGAAATCCCTGGTTTATGTCGATCGATCAAGGACCATAGCTCACCTCAAGGAAAACATTCGCGACACCATTGCCAACATACCGATTGATATGCAGCAAAGAGTGGACACGAACTTCAAAAATTGACTTAATCAGTGTATGCGCAATGGGAGTCGCCATTTAATTGATGTCATTTTCAAATTTGTATGAAAAAAAATTGGGATATTGTATTCTCAAATAAAAAAAGAGTACAATAAATGAAGAGTACAATAAACAATAAATGAAGTACTTTTGTTTTTATTGATCTTCCAAATAAGTAATTTTTTCTGGCGCACCCTGTACAATGTGTATAAAATATATACCAAAAAATATATGTACAAAATATACATACTGCAGAAAGTACAAAATATATATCAAATATACATGCTACAAAATATTAAAATGTGTACATTCAAACAGCATGCCAAATTTTGATTCCCTCATAATGTTTTTAAGTTAAGTAAGTTTTAAGTAAAGAAGATTAAAATGCTGGTATTCAAAAAAATTCTTTGATTATTTCAACGCTTCGTCTTCATATTATCCTTTGTAAAATTTTCTTTCGTTGAATGAAGTATGTAGTAATTACCGAAGTTAATTAATTAATGAAAATTAATTTTAAAAGGGAAGAAATATAGTGACCAATTATGAATTTCTGCGTTACTGGATTTAAACGTATTATGCAATATTTTTCCAGTTATATTTTTTAGTTAATAAAGATTGGAAATTTTAATTAAGTTTCCAAGTATAGTTTTTAAAAAGAAAAATTTGATATTTTTTGTACTATAGGGATATTTTTATTACTACAAAAACTGCTAAATAATAATAGATTATCAAAGTGAAAATACAGAGTGATCAGCGAATAAGCCCCGATTTCAAAATTCAATATCTCTACAACAAGCATCGATAGAATTATGCGGTAAACTGTACGTTTATTAGCAAAACTGTAAAAATGCTGTACTAAAGTTTAGACATTTTAGTTACGAAAATCGTTAATAGATGGCGCTCTATGTGACGTAAGAATGAAAAATGACTCCCGATCTGATTCCTTGTGACTTCTTTCTGTGGGGAGCATTGAAAGACACTGTCCATAGAAAAAATCCAGCCACTCTAAGAGAACTTAATCGTTGATTGGTGTTGCATGTGATTCCATTTCCGTTGAGGCATTGCAAGACGTGGTGTCACATTTCCTTGTTCGATTACGCCACCTCATTGTTTCGAACGGTGAAAACTTTGAAAAAATTGTATTTTGATTGCAAATACCGCATCACTTTATTGTTTTTGTTGTTGTTGTTTTAAGATTCTTTTCAGATAAAGAGTTTTCAACGCAGAGTGCCATCTGTTAACTATTTTTGTAACTAAATTTTCTAACTTTTGTACACTTTTTTACAGTTTTGCTAATAAACGTACAGTTTACCGCATAATTCTATCGATCTTTTTTGTAGAGATATTTAATTTTAAAATCAGGGCTTATTCGCTGATCACCTGTACATTTAATTCGTTAAACTGCTATTATGTTTTTATTTTAGTCATTAAGAATTTTTCTTTTTATTATTTTTTGTTATTTTAATTTAATCACTACATTGGGAATATAAATGTTCTTTCTGGTGGCTCAATAATGCTGTAATTTATATTTCTAAGTTTCTATATTCAAGCCAAATTCATATCTGAAAAACTGCAAAAAATGTAGTAAGGGTGTGTGTTTTTTTTAAGTTGAAGATTTTACCATCATCATACTTTTTCTAGTTAAAAAAAACTATCTTTTAGAAAAAAAAAGCAAATCGTTAGCAAAATTTCAAAAAATACAATCAAATTAAAATTGGTTGAAATCAAGCCATATTTTGTAAGTTATTACAAAAAAAAATATTTATCTTGCATCGTTAAGTTTATCTTTTTATCCAAAAATATTTCCTAGATCAAAATGGAAGGAGTTGAGATTTTTATAAATCTCAAATAAAATCAGAAATTCCTAATTGAGATTTATAAAATCCCTTTTACTCAGGTGAAAGCCTTAATCTTTAATTTATTTTAATTTGATCAGATTACTGATAATTCTTCAAAATATGAAGTATTTATTATGCAATTGAGAAATGAGATTTCAAAAATTTGGAGGTGAAATATTTACCATCTGGAACAGACAATCTCTTTTGGTTCGAAGGTTTGAAAACTAGATGAAGTAAGTCTTCTTCATGAGGGGACGATCTCTTATCAGGCAGAAGACTTATTCCTAAAATTTCAGCTAAGTCTTGATCAACTGGTTGAATCTGAACGCTTCCATCTGGCAGCATCAAAAGTCCAGACTGAAATATGAAGTTTTTGCATTAATGTTACTTTAGTTTATAAAAAAATTTTACTATACGTATTTTTACAAATAGCATGAAAAATTGATAGGATGTGAAAATGTGAAAAATTATATTAAGAATCTCACTTTAGTTCACTCACTAATAGATACTCATACTCTATAGAGCCGAGCATATTCTAGACTTCAAAACATACACAACCAAAAAATCGATATAATAGTTATATCGATAAAATGAACTAAATCATTTAAATTTTTTGTGAAAATTTTCCGTCAGAGTAAAAATGTAGTTTTGGTATTATTTTTTTCTTGAGATTTTCCGAATTAGTAAAATATAAATTGATTGAAACACAAAAGTTTTTTTTTTTAAAAAATCAGTATTTATGCAAATAAATCGGCTTCTGCAAATTAAAATGTAAAAAATATCAAAACTTTAGTTGGAGATGCACAAAATATTTATCAGCTAAATAATCTTTATGAGCTATTTTAAGTAATTTAATTGAAAATTTTTAGGAAATTTAAGGATGAATTTTAATGTAAATTTTCATTATATATATTGTTTTAATTTATAAGAAGATATTTATCAACGATTTTTTAATAATTGAATCCTAATAATGCGCATATTACCTTTATTATAAACCATTAATTTGCAAAATAGCATCTCTAAATAAACCTATGTAAATTATTTGGAAGATCTAGTTAATTTTTAGATATACATTTGCACATCTATGTTGGACATTACACATTAAAACAGCGGAATTCATAAAGATAATATCCTTCATGAGATAATAATATCCGTAGTATCAACCTACCAAGCCTTTAAGAGAACTACTACTACAGCTGCTCACTGCTGCTGCAAAGCTGCCATTAGATCCGATATAATGACAAACTGGGAAGTAGCTGGTATCCATCTCCTTTTCATCTGATCCTTCATCTTCTCCTCCAATTCTGATAGCCTTGAAGGAAGGTGCAAGAAGTCGGTCATTCTTCCGAAGCTGCATTTGGACAGTGTGTCCGAAAACGGACTCGGTGGTAATATACATATCTTGGCCTTGTTCGGCTGGGGCCCTATGAGATATCTTATGGGATGATGGATATTCGTTTGGCACAGATCCGGATTTTCTCATCCGTATCTTGACAAATTTGTACTCCGGAACTGCAAAATATTTTAGTAAGAATGGATTCAATATTGATAAAGAAAAAAAAACGGTTTTGTGTAACTTTTTAATTCTCTTTTATACAAAGTATAGACCAAGTGTCAAAAAATTTCTAATTCGAGATTTTAGCGAATTTCCTCACTTAATATCTCCACGAATCAGAAAAACCCATTTTTGGAATTATGTCTATATGTCTGTCTGGGAATGCAGCTTTTATTTGCACTCAAGTGATTCATGTAAAAAAGTTTCTGACGTGATTATAAACAATATGACTGGAATTAACTTGGAAAGTGGAATAGTAATTGGAGCTAAACGTATAGCATATTACATGGCATTTCGAAAATTGTTAGGGGACATTCCAAGATCCACAGAGTCAAGAATGTTCCAAGAATAACTAATTATAGGTATAATCTCCCATGTTACCAGAGCGATTTATCGAAACCAGCGACATGTACGTAAAATTGTCAATGTTAACAGATAACGAACACTCCGGAAAACAACCGCAGGTATCAATGCGGGGTGTATGGCAGACGTATCTGTTAGGAAAGATTGTAAAATTTGGCCTTAATGGGTTATGGCAGCAGAAAATTGACATGAATGCTTTTATTAACAGCAAATCACTTGTAGTGCCTCTCCTATGCTACTGACTATATCGGTTTGACACTAGACGATTAGCAAACCACGACTTTGTCACATAAGTTACGATAGTTCACGAGAGTCACCTTGGTTCACTTGGGAATAGGATTCAAGCAAAGCTCAGATCATATGAAGCCATGGACCAAATTGTCAAGACATTTGTAAGCTGGTGGTTTCTCCCAAATGATGTAGACTGTTTTTGTATGGAATGGACTGAGTCCTCTGGGAGCAATTGAATCCATAACTGACTGAAATGGTTATGTTTAGCAGACAACTTATAGCCATTCATAAGCTTTATTAGTATAAACAAAATGTAAATGTATGGATGACAACATACTTTGTCACTATAGTGATTCGTTTGAAGAACATTCAAGATAATCACAGCAAACGATTTGGTGACATAGATCGCCAAATATGAATTCCATCGAGGATTCATGCAATATATGCAAGAGATCAGTTCGTGCACAGACAACATTTCACAATTATGGGTGTCGTTAAAAGCAGCATGGCTGGATAAGTCTACAGGCGACTGCCAACAACTTGTTGAATCCGTGCCTGGTGCTGCATGGTTGCAGCACCTTGGGTGCTGGTGCATAGCCGGAAAAATGAGGTTCGACATGTTATTAATATGTTTGCTATGAATTTTGTCGCCTTAATATATGTAGTAATGATATTTCATTTTCAGACAAAAAAAAATTCAAATATATAAAGTGAGTGCTAATTTCTTTTCTTGATTCCTCAACAAATTACTTTTGTTGGTCTTTTGTAGCAAAGTGAAATTCATATAATAATTTTAAATTATATCGATTGAAAAAAGGTTTCTAAAGTATGCAGCATAATTATTGAAATTTTATTTTACATTCATTAATATTTAGTCATACATAGGCATTTTAATACGTTCAAACGTTAGCATTAGCATACGCAAAATGAAATTTATAAAGTATTTCTAATTGGAAATCTAAATTAAGAAAGAATTCCTTTTTATTCTGAAAACTCAAAAGCATACTAATGTATTTACAATGATGTGACAATATCAACCCTTTGCACTCTGAAAAGTAGTTCGATGCTTAATTATTCACCTAGAATAAAGACTAATTTGTCGTTTCGGAAAATAAATATTTGTATAATTGTTTGAAGTGGAATTCTTCCAAAAAAATTAATTTACATCTTTTTATCATCTTGGAGATATTACTGACGTCAAAATTTTAAATAAATGCATAAAACCTCAGAATGATGAACCATCTTGAATGGTGCCTGATTAACCATAGAAATGCAACGTATTAGCCCTCTATTCCAATCTATGATAAACTTCATTGCTCTTCTTTTATTATTACCATGAAGTGGGACATTTTTAGTCAATTGAAGATTTTGTTTATAATTTTCGAAAATATAACAACAACAAGATTTCAATTCTTTAGTTTATATATATTTAACTCGCTTTTAAATCAAATACAATAAGATCGTACAAAAAAACTTGGAGAAAAAAAAAGAACTTACCTTCATCATAATTATGCACAGAAAAATACTTTTTAAGCTGGTCTTTGTTCAAACGCTTATGAATATCGAATGATTGTGGCTGAAAAATTACATTAAACTTATTTAATATTCCAATGTTTTCTGGAAGCTGTATGCTGATTAAATAGCAATAATTTTAAAATGCATACTTACAAAACATGATGCTATGATGAAATGAATAAGTAAAAGTGTTAGAATATGTTTGGTATGTTTCATGATGAAAATCTCAAGAAAAATTCCTGAAATAAAGGTATATATATAATGACATTTTAGCTTAATTAAAATAAAATGCAGAAGAAATGAATTTCGGAAGAAAACTGTGAAATGGTGGAATTAGTTTACAGGCCAATGGTTTATATTGTTTTCAAAAAAATGAGATCTGTGAACTTTTAAATTTAGAAATATAAACCAAACATAAAAGTAATTAATTTAGTAAGGATACAAAGTTCTTACTTTTTATTCTTTTTTTCCAATTTTGTCATAAATATCATAATTTTGTCTTCAAATAAGAGAGAACATATTCTCCTGAGGGCTATTATGTTAATTAATTTATATTTGTTGGGCATAATAATGAAATCAGAATTTTTTTAAATGGTCATTTCTTGTAGTATATTGCATAATTCTTCTTTATTTTGATAATAAATATTTCCTGAAACGATGTGAAGTGTCAGCTCAAAGAGGCAACACATAGAAGCTTAAAAATGCCACCTCGCCACCATTAAGGTGCAGATATTTCAATTCGTATTTTGAAATAAAATCACCAATTTTGGATGAGCAATTTTTTCACTTCTGATAATTACAGATTATATCAGAGAATTTTATCACTAGTCTGTGCCAATGTGCATCCAAAAAATAGGGATATATAATTTTATTTATTATAACAAAAAAATGATTGACAAGCAAAGACAAAAAATGAGATATATGATAAAAGGATTTGCTCAGTTAAAATTAAATCACGATTCAAAAAAAATATTTCATCTTTTTTTTAAAAAAAAAACAGATTTTAAAGTGAAAATACATGATAATTTGATAGCAGTAAGAGAAAAAAAAATTTTTTTTAATAACTCATTTAATAAAATTATTTGTAATAATTTAAGGAATAAAATTCTTTTATAAATTTAAAATATTTAATTAAAAATAAATTTAAAATAATAATAACAAGAATATTGTAATATTAATGAACATAATTAGAATAAAAGGGAAGTCAGAAAGTGAATTCAGTATTAACGATTATCATTTATCGGATATACATAACAAATATCAATAGCTTTTGTTAAATTTGTTCAATTTACCTTGTAGTTTTAGAATGTAAATTCAAAATTTATCTATACGGATAAAAATATCAAGTTTTCTTCATACAACTTTTTTTCACACCCTCATACACGTATGAAGGAGAGTAAGGGAATTTTGCGTACATAAGGGCATTTCATAATAGTAAATTTAGGAATGATTTTTCACTTGCCAGTTTTCAGCATTCTCTTAATGCAATTATTAAGTTCTGAGTAGGATGAATTATTCTCTTATCAGTTTATTTTTCTCAAAATAACCAATTTTCGAAAAAGTGTTTTTGCACTGTGTTATTCCCTACGGCAAATAATACCACACAGGCTTTTGCGTTGTCCTTCCGTATATTCGTTTTTTGATTAATTAGTATTTTTCAAAAATTGCTTGTAAATTTTAAAAATATTTTCCTACTTCCTTCTTTTGAATCATCGGCAGGATTTATGGTTCTCTTCTCACTTCTTATATTGATTTAAAAATAATATATTCTAATGTAAAATCCCTGGAGGGGCAATATTTACTGTGGCAAATTACTTTTATTGTTTTGAAAAATAACTTTATCTTCTAAGAACTAGAGACTCAAAAAAACATAAAAATAACCAAGAAACTGGGATATGAAAAGGCTTCTTTTAACATATATACCTTTTACCGTGCATTTTCTAATACAGTAGATGTATGTTGGTGATCCAATACCATTTCGAGCTTTTTTTTACTACGGTAAACGACTGTGCACTGAATTACCTTTCTTTCCCCAATAAATTATTACAGAAATAATTGGCGTATATATATTTTACAATTAAAATATTTCATTGGCATCCACAAAATCTACTTATGTTTTCAAAATTGTATTTTCAGCAGACGATTTATTTCTGTTATCGATTCATTCCATTAGTCTTCGTGAATAGTAATTCGCATTTTCCTTATTTGAGGAAAACGATTTTTTGATGTTTCACAATACAAAAAGACATTTTATTCAGCTATTCTTTTCTGATTTTTTCTAGTTTTTCTCTGTTTCTCACATTTTTTTATTAATATTTTGCAGTTACAGTTATGTTAACTTATATTTCTACAAAAAAAATGTTTCTATATACTTCTCAATACAATTGCTCACTAATTTCACAATCTTCAAAGGAAATTCTAATATTACAACAAACATTTATCCACTTGAAATCTTAAAAATTTCTTGATAAATATTTTTCAAATGTGGAAGAAACTATTCTAGGAAAAATGTGTTTTAATTACAAATTGTCACCTTCAATCTCTATCTTCCTCTCCTTTTTTCTCCTTTTTTTTAACATAACACAGTTGATATAACATTTTTTAAACCTTAGCTCAAGTTTGGTACAAGTGAAGTATTTGAAATTTTATATTTAAAAGAAACTTAGTGTTGGAGCTTCGAAATCTCTTAAAATCTTGGTTTTAAGTTGCCTCTCTATATAAAGGATTATAGAAACAAGAAATATAAATAAAGCACTTATTTTTTATTTATTTTTTAAAAAGGGAATTTAAATAAAAGAAAGAAAAAGTAAACTAGCTTTTATAACATCTGAATGAATTCGATTAAAACTTTCGTAGGAATCTAGTCCATTATAAAACTGTATTGGAAGTAGTAATGTTTGATCATTAAAATTTTTATCGTATCTAGAGATGGAAATTAAGCTAACGAGGTGATAAAAAAATCGTTTTTTTTACACAATTTTAAAAACTTTATTCTTTTGTTTTTCCAACTTAACAAAAATTACATAATACTAATTCTTATGGTTAAATGGGTACCTTTTTGATTTTAAATAACCATATATCCTTTAATAATAAAATATTTTTATATTTTTCAGTCCTTATTCTTTCGTCTGATTTCTTAAGAATTTCTTTAAATAAAGTCTACATTTGCCTTTTAATAAAATTTATTTGAAATTCTTTAAACTGTTTCAGATTTTAATGATATTTTAAGTCCAGAAAGGATATCTAAGTAATAATTAATTTTCAGTCTGAATATTTCTCAAGGTAATATAATAAGCCGTTTCATATTAATTGAATAGTTTTGGATTTCTACATTTCTTCAAATGCCTTTATTTCTAAACATAATGTCTAAATAATAATTGCACTAAGTTCTTTCATTTAAAAAATGAATGAATTTTAGCAAATTGTTTAAACTCGAACTTCTAAAAAATAGTTAATTGTCAATATCTGGGATATTATTTTAACCAAATGCCTAATTAATGTTTTAAAAAATTCTGATATTTCAAGAACAGTAAATCTTTAAGTATTACAATAGAAATATCATTCGATCTTATTAAAATATTTACAGAACTTTAATTAATTTATAGAATTTACTCTGTATCTCGTATATTGATCGATTAATCGAAAAATATTGATAGAATTAAAATAAATAAGAACTTACTAATCCTTTAGAAGATAATATCTTCGTAATTCTCCAAATCCCCAACTGCCCTTTTTCAGTCCATGAGACAATTATGAGTGTAACGAATGAACCCGCCAGGTGAAATGTAGAAACTTGTTGAATCGACGCCCCTTTAATATACAGGGCACTTTTGTTAGAGGCGCGGCCTTGTAGACAATGCATGCGGGTAGTGTGTATTCGTCTTGCTGTTAGTGGTGTCTTTCCTTCTTCTCATTAACACCACCATGATGCGAGTCCTTTGTCAATGAAGAAAAAGTTGAAGGCCATAAAACAGTGGTGTAAGTCACTGGAAACTTGCGTTTTCTTGTGTTTTTCTATCTTCTTGATTTGGTTCAATGTCAAATCAGATTTGACCGATAAGATTATCAGTAGATTGATGGGTGTTCTTTTTTCAGAAATTCTTTAACTTCAGTTAGTTTTGTGCTGAAAAAAAATTATCTTATAAATGCAGTTAGTTAAAAGCACAACAAAAGAATCATCCCATTAAAATTTACTAACATTATAAATATTTATTTTAATGTAATTAATCAAGATCAGATTTGCAATTGGGAGCAATTCCTATAAATACGATTTAAAAAGTAACTTTTTTTTCTCAAAACATACCAGAAAATATAATACTATGTACTTCAAAAATTAACTATTATATTTAAACTATAAAAGCAATATAATATGTAATACGATATTATGAAACATTATTCAGATTTATAAAATATTATATGATATTTCAAATATTGTAGAACATCATGTGATATTGTACAGTATTGTTCAAATTGATTCTTGTGTTGTTGGTAAAGTTGTAAGAATTGTCATTTAATTAGGAAATGGTCCAATTTTGCATCGCATAAGAGAGAAAAAAAATATTCCATGGATATTAATTGTCAGTTTCTTAGTTGCATATATTTGCTGCATATTAAAGGAAAAAGAAAAGGCAAATAATTTTGAATGTCTAAATTGAATTATTTGGAAAAAATTAATTTAAATATAAACACATGAAGTTTTGGGGTACTAAAATTATGTAAACTGTTTACTGGAAATGGCATCAAAATAGTTGATTATGTAATAAATGTTGAAGGATGTAGCATAAAAAGATTGTTCTGAATAAAATTTGCAAGCAAATAAATGGTTTCTGAGTCTTATTTGAAAATTTAGAATAAAACTGTTTTCAATACAAGGATAGATTTACAGGATTTTTAGATCTAAATTAATGCAATCATATTGTAGAATTCTTCACCCAAAATACCTTACTTTTAAAAATGTAAGTCAGTCAGTAGTTTGTCCTTAATTTCAAATTAATATTAAGATAGAAATCCTAAATAGCACACTTAAATCCTAAATATCTCACTTATATAAATGTAAGTCAATCAACAGTTTGTTCTTAATTTAAAATTAATATTTGCAGCCAGAATTGCAAGGAGGACTGTTGTCAGAAGAATGCAATAGATATTTCAAGAAAGCTTTATGCAGTAAAAGGTAGATCAACAATGTAAGAAATCTATTGTTTCTGTCGTCAGATAATAAATTTCTAAAATTCATACTTGCTGTCCTCGAATATTTCTGTTTTAAATGAAAAAAAAAAACCTGATGGAGAATTTATGTTTCAACTGCAATATACTCTACAATTAGAGACAAAATTGTCTTGTCAATTTTGTTGCATCAAAACTCGAGAATAATATTCGTATGATCAATTTCACTTTAACCAGTGACCATCTGAAATGTCTTGGTCCAATTCCATAAAACAATGATGCAGATTTCTTTTCATTTTTGCTTTCTTGTATAAGAAGTATAGATAAAATATCATGATAATCAAAGAAATTTGAATTCAAGGTCTAAACAAATCTTCAACTTTCGGACTTCTCTAAGCTCAAAAAATACATTGACATCATATCTGCTTGTGAAAATGTTTAACTCAAAAAACACTTTGAGCTCTATTAAAACAATGAGTATATAGAATTTCAAACCAATTTTCTAGATTTATGTCAGATTGCGAACGAAATCCATTTGATGAAAGTCTATCTGATCTCTTGTGCGCGTGCAATTGAATTGTATACCTACAAAATGTGCAAAGCTAAAATAATAAAATCTGGTACATAGGTTTATTATTTAAAAAGCAGATTCCAATCAAATTTTGAAACCAAATCTATTGAAGGGTTGACATATGTTATTTTTTGCATATAAACACAATGATTTGTGGTAATAGTGGTTGTTGCGAATAGGACTTTGGACCTTTTGGACATGGGGAAGCATTGTGGTGGTATATTAATAACCTAGTAACAGCCAATAGACACCAGCGAGCGTTTTTGTCTTGTGATTATGCTGCGCGGCTACAAATCTGAAGATCGCGAGTTCGATTCCGAGCCAATTTATCTCACCACATTTATGACCTCGGACAGTGAACAAACGCAACTTTACAGCTGCCGTGGCGCCATCTACAGGCAACAAAAGCAACCAATGCAAAATCAACAAACAACCCTCTCGGAACAACCAAAAGCCGTCAGTTTCCCTTGACGCAGCAGCAACAACTCTCATACAATCGCCATAACGCTTGGAGCTATAAACCATTCGTCTCTCCGCTGATTCACTGGTGGGAAAATAATGTGAGGATATCTTAATAAGTCAGTAATAACCACTAGACACCAATGGTCATTTTTGTCTAATGGTTATGTCGCGGCTACAATCCAAAAAGTCCATTTTTTATTCTCACCAATCATTATTACCACAAACTAAGTAAAATGTGATCTTTTGACTTTAATTATAGTTCCGGGTCAAATTTTGGTTTCTATTAGTCAGAAAACAAAAGCCTTCAAAATATTTACCTGCATAATACCTTCAATAAAAATGTTCAATTTACACCAAAGTTCATAACTATTGATCGCCAATACCATGCAATGCTTCCAGATTTTGTCCAAGATCCACAGGCCTTTTGCGGAGTGAGGAGCAGAAGCCCTCTATTGGAGAAAAAGTTTCCGTGAAATGACTCTAACTAATTAATAAAATGAAACTCTTCAGAATTTGCTGTTTCTTAAACTTCTGTGTTGTGATCAACATTTTATGAGTGAGTGATACAAGTATCAAACCTTCTTAAATGCCACAAAAAAAGTACCGATAGTATAAAAATAATGTAAATTATCTTATACAAAAATAATGTTATACATGTTTTTATTCATTTTGCACGAATCTATTTCAATATGGCATTTTCATGAACTGAAGCATATTTTTGATTTACAGAACAGATCATTATGACAATTTTATTATTCCATCTCTGCAATTAAGTCCTAAGGTTTCTCAAAGCGCTTTTCATTACCTTTTTAAGATTATTTTTAAAGGCATTACAAGATATATTCACATTCATATGCTCCACATTCGAATTCATTCAATAATTTGCATAAAGACATCACATTGTAAATATTGTAAAAATGAGGTGTTTAATTTTTTAATTTAATTAACACGAAAAATTAAATTTTGAGAGCATATTACAAATTTACTTACTCCAATTAGACTAATTTTCTCCGTCTTATATATGTCTGAAATTTAAAATCAATCGCATTGTGTTTGATGGTAATTTGTTTTTTTGGTGAAAACATATTAAAGAAAAGTTTGTAAAATTTTTCAGTAAATTCACATTAAATCAAAAGTCTGGATTTATCATCGATAAAATAAATAATGAATACTTGTATGAAACAAAAAGTAAACATGAAACCACATAGATAAACCAAAATAAGCCTTGAAATGTAGAATGAAAATTAAAATAAAGTTAAAAAAAAACTGAAAGAAATTATGTAATAATGCATTTTAATACTCCAATATAAATCTAAGACCTCTGCAAAACTTGCGCGCTTAGACTAAAATTTTAAGGATTTTTATTTTTTTTATTTCTATGCACTTTAAAACCATTTTTTAATTAACTAAACCGCCAAATTAAAACGGCTAGAATAAAATTAACAAAAGTAAATTCAGAAATTGTAACAAAAAATTTTATGTGGTTATACAATTTTAATTTGCATACTAGAAAATAAATTATATGAAAATAGAATGCTCAACTTACACAAAAATTATTTAAATGTGATTATATACATATATAATTATTATTAAATGGGACTTGTATATATACATAAATATACATTTAAATATGAATTTCATCTACTTTTTGAAATATTTTCGTAATTACAACTAAGAAAGCAATGAAGAAGAAATTTTAAGTGCTTTTATTTTTAAAAATTTATTTTATTGGATGTATCGATAAAAAGCAGAGCTAACAAAAGATAATTAAAATAACGCTAAATCAAAAATAAACGACTTTATGAAAAAATATTATTTCAATAAAATCTACTTGCGTTTTTTTCCCCCTTTAAAAAAGAAATAGACGAAATGTAACAAAAAAACCAGGTAAGATTTAGATATATTATTAAGTTGTTTGAGATTTTACTCTTGATTTTCAATCATTTTTATATTATTATAAAAGCATCTCTTTTAAAAATGGCTAATCATTCTGTACTCTCTCTCATTTCATTGATATATATATAATCAATCTGAAATCGGTCTAATACAATTCAAAATAGTGCGAACGTTCGTTGCGCAACAAAAGCGAAATCTTCGGATTTAAGCCATTATTCCTCGTAACACGAAGCATATTTAAATTCCTGACTTGACATAGAAAAATTGCTTAGGTTGTCGACCGTGAGATTGTTTATTTATGAACCTGTAGATTTTTATCTGTTTTGTGTTAATGAAAACTAGATTAATGTGTCTAAAGCCACTGTTTACGAATGGCATATCAGGACAATTATCTTTATTACATTTTTTACATGTCTTCAAACACTTACTGAATTATTCAAGAAAGAAAATTATTAAATGAGCTAAGAGGTGTTTTCCCCCCTTGATTTGAATGTGTAACTAAAAATGTTTCTAAAATCAGTAATCTAGAAATGAGAATATTTTTAAATATTAAAAAGTAATCTAATGGTTAGTAAAAATGTGAGTACTAAATGAGTGTGAAATGTACTATTTCAATATATAGGGTGACTCATAACAAATTATATACTTGTCTGATCCTGTAAAACAGTGACAGACAAAGGCAAGATAACATTTAGCAAATCATAAGGTAGATGTAATTTTAAAGTTTGTGCCACGTCCTTGACAAAAGTCATATAGACGATAGCATGTGTGTTAGGTGACTAGTCAATAAAAATGGCAGCGTCTGCAGTAAAAAGAGTTTTGTTGTTGTTGTTCTTTAATGTCTTAAAAAAGGAATCCACTACTGATGTGCATTGGTATTTTTAATCACAATTCAGAAGAATTCCAGTTATAAAATTATCCATTCTATCAATGGCATGAAAGATTTAAAACTACTGACTATTAGTGCAAAAGATAGACTGATAGACAAAATCCTGGATAGACTAACTATATTGCAAGAGATCATTCAATGAAGCCAAGAAAAATCAACGCAGAGGATAAGTTGTGAAGTGCAGATTTCTCAGCCCAGCATCTATAGAATTTCGAGGAAAAAAGTGAAAAATATTCCATATAAAACGCAAGTGCTGCAAAATTTGAATGACTTTAACAAACAAAAGAGCTTTGAATTTTGTGCCGATATGTAGTTTCATTTTGAAAATGATGATTTTGTTGATAATTTAATTTTCATTGGTTTTATCCATATCAATGGGAAGGTACACAAGCATAATGTTCTCTTTTATGGAAGGTAGAATCACAAATTTATAATGTAACACATGCGAGATTATACTAAAGTAAATTTGTTCTGTGTAGTGTCTAGAAAAAAAATCCTCGGCGCCTTCTAAAGGATCATGCATAGAACATCTGCTACTGTCCCTAACTAAACTTAAAATTACTTTAAACAATTCTGCCACATGTAACATATAACATCTTTCATTGTTCTTTATTTATAGGGCATTGAAATTGTATACTTCTTTATGAATCATCCTGAACCTTATAAGTTTTTTGATAGTACAATATTTCAGATTACTAAGTGCAAGTCTCTTGCTAAATATTATCTCAGAAAGATTATTATAATCAAATTATTGAGTTGAAATAATCTTCAAAATATATTTTGAAATAGTTTAATTGCAAGCAACTAAATATAATTTTGGCATTTTGTTAATTTTTTTTAGAATCATTAGCTAAATTCATTTAAAAAAATAAAATCTATAAAATTATCACAGAAATGTAAGAATAGTATATAATAAAATAACAAACAGTTTTTAACTATTCATTTATTTATCAATTTCTCAACATCATATTAGTAAAGTAGATTAAATCATTGATTACCATTTATCGTTAGGATAGAGTTTACCGTTAAACTTCTAAACACTGTCACAGGACTGTATTCAACTAATATATTCAGGCCTGACAAAGCTCTTTTTAATTTCCTTTATTCGACGTGTCTGAAAGTCAACAGAAATGATAGATCTATCAGTCAACAATTTTTGATGTCCCTCTAATAACAGCCTTTGTCATCTCGCAAATATAATAATCAATAGAATTTCTTTTGTTATCAGAGATTAAAAAACTTTCTGAATACGATTTTATAGCATGTTTTAATTTTTTTTTAAATAAAGTAATTAGCTTATGTTTTTGAATATATACATATAAATTAATGAAAAACGATAAAAATTGATTGCTTACTTTATAAGCTCTTAGATAATAACTCGTTGTACGAAAAAAAAATTTTCCCCGAAATCAATCAAAATGATGTCTACACAATGTAATACTGAATTACAAAATGCAGAATACCACCAAATTAAAAATTGATTATTATAATTCGAAGCGCTAAATAATCTTCCAAACTTTCCTTAACTGAGCAGATTTTAGCGCATGTCCCTAGAAATCGATAACGAATAGCCAGAAATTGTTCTATTCTGTCATGTATTCAGAATACAACGGTAGGTTATTAATATTTATTATCATTTAAATTTGCTTTATTACTTTTTTAAAAAGAAGATATGGAAACTTTTGAATGCAATTTTGATAACTAAATTAAGCATAATTATCAAGGAAAAATACCAAAAATTATTGTTGTTTATTATGAATCAAATTGATTGCAATTTTGAAAAAGCTAAACAATTATCAACGTAAAAATTTGCCAAAAATGTTTTTTTCCTTGGTTTTTTTTTAAATTTGTACTTAAAACATATATAAATCAGCCATATCACAGGTATATATATTAATAGAAAATTTTAACAGTAAAATTGCATAAGAAATATAGAATTAATACTGAACTAAGAAAAAGTAAATCAAATTCAAAAATGAGGAACTGTAGCCATTCAAATAACATACTATATTTAAAATCAAAAAAACGATTTTGTGTTTCCTGGTTATGTTTTATTTTACGGATATTTGGCCTGGAATATCAAAAGGATTATCACAAAATAAACTCCGTGTCCTGCTTCAGAAACTTTCTTCGAGTTCCTACTATACTCTTGCACATTGCCTTTGTTTATAGCTCGTTAATCCTTTTGCAAAAGCCTTGGGAAATATCTAAGCAACTTTTAAGTGATTTGATTTGTGTGTCTTTACCAATCATCCTGTGGCATCAGTTTTATATTAATATTCCAACATTTTACAAATTTTTGTTGTACTTGGAGGAAATAAGCTTTGAATTGAAATGCTATAATGTCAAACGAACGTTTTTCGTGAACATTAGTATAATTGCTACCATTCTTTTTCCCTTGATATTTTCTTCTGCACTTTTAATGGCCAATTCTTACGATTTGAAAACATTGGCGGTACCATTCTGGCTAATGGATTATTCTTTCCCTGATTATCCAGCACTGGAAGCAATTCTCACATTTATGGGAATGATTACTTTTTCATCAATAAAATTTATGATTCTTTCATTCATCAGTATAATTTACATAGCCTTCAGCTGTGATTTATCGAACGCCATTAAAATTCAAGGTGAAATTTTAAAAAATAATTATTTGGCACTAACATTTCATCATCAAGTGAAAAAGTATCATCATATTATCCAATGCTGCATACTATTTAGTGAAAGTATAAAAGTATCAATGTTTTTTATTTTCTGTTTATTTTTCACAGCAATGTATAGTAGTTTGGGACTAGCCTTGGGAAAAACAAAAATACACATTTTATCAACAGTTGTTGAAACATTTCTGACAGTTTCATACTGTGGGACATCCATTTTTTATCTGATTTCATCCTTATCAAATGTGCCCAATACCATCAAAAGTTCCTCTGCACAGTTTCGTGATTTATATAACCGAGAACTACTAAAAATGCAAAAGTCTAAGCTGGATCCTTTATATATGCAGTTTTTATTAGTGATAAGGTCGCTGAGTGAGATAAAACCTATTTATTTTACTATATGGGGCATGCTCAAAGTTGAGAGAAGCTTATTGCTCAGTTCTTTTGGATGTACTTTGACATTCGGATTTCTCATCAGGCAAATGAGTTAATGCAAATGAATATTAATAAATTCATCATGTACATGAAGATTAATAAATTCATCGTGCAAATGAAAATTAATAAATTCGTCATGCACATGAAGATTAACAAATTCATCATGCAAATGAAGATTAATAAAAAATGAGGTTGCAGTTTATTAGCTGTTTTGGAAACATATCTAAAACTTTCTATTTTTAATGTGTGAATTCCGGGAATCTTGTATGATCGGATCACTATTAAACCCAATGGAAATTTATATGTTTTGTGTAATCACACTTAATGTTTAGTGTTATCACTTATTCACAAGAAATCATTCCTCTCCATCCGATGGCATTCGAATACATAAACGGCCGAATTACCTTAGCAGAATTGGTGAGATTTATGCTGATTCCTAAGAATATCACCGATCATGGTACAGCCCCTGCAATAGAAGAACAGCCTGTTATCAGCAGGGATAACTATACCATACCATTTCAGTACCCATATGCCAGAAGCATCTCACTCCCATTTTTCAGATACACCCCTAGGAGATATATTATTAAGTAAGAAAAAAGTCTATTTAACTGACGGCTGAGATGAACAATTCTTCGTGTTTCAGAACTTTGGAAAAAAATAAAAATTTTGGAAAAGCATAAGGGCTGGTGATATTTCATGCAAAGGTAAAAAAACATCAACTTACATATTAATTAGCGTTGAAGTTTCAATACGCTACAATCCAAAGGAAACTACTGAATTCTATTACACATTGAAAGTGAGATTGATGAGAAAATTGAAGATAGATTTTAGGCTTGGTGACTTCTTTTTAAAGTGACTTTTCTCGTCTTTTTTCTGCTATCTGGAGGATTCCGAGAGAAATCCGTTACGAATATGAATTGTATTTAATTTTGTACAAATCTTAGTTTGCAGAAATCTTCATCTGTTACAAAAATTCTCTCACAATATCAATTTCACATGAACTTATCATATTTTCAATGAAGCAGTTGATCATGGTTAACTTGCCTATTTTTTATGTCATGAATGCTCCTTCATAGGAGCCTCAGAACCAGTTTATAGCAATTAGTGTCATTTAATATAGACTTTGATGCGTTTAGTGCTCTTGCATTATTCGAAATTATATTTTTTGTTATCTCATCCACATAACCTCTATAAACCGATTGATATATATCTAGAATGAGTTATATTATTTCCTATTAACTGCATTGCTCTGAAAAAAATGAATTCTGCATAAGTTATAGCAATTAATTTCATAATAGTTTTAATATTTTTTTGTTTTTAAGTTATATTTACCTTTTTATATTTCTTAATTTGAAAAATAATGAAGTTTTGGATGTTACAAGAAGCTTTTGAAATCAAAAATGTTCCATAACCCGGGAAGTGATAGGCTCTATAGTGTAATAGTATCGAATGATTTATAAGTAGTCTTCTTAAACTCTATCAATCTCTGTCTAATTCTTGCTCATTTAAATATGATTGATGCATCAAATTTATAAAAATAATAACCTATTATCAAATTGTGGCAGAAGGAGGTAAAAACAAGATAAAAAACAAGATTTTTCTATGTTTTGATTCAGGAAAACCATGATTCCAACCTATATATATATATATATATATATATATATATATATACACACAGTCGAATCCGCTTAATTGGACCACCGGATAATCGGACCAGCCGCTTATTCGGACCGAA